>SKCR01002131.1:0-39748 GCA_019454045.1 Zanthoxylum bungeanum | reverse complement strand
GAAGAAATGGTGAGGCCATTCGGCCATGAGAGAAAAGAGAGAGAAATTAGTGTTATGTTTTTGGTTTCTAAAACCTAAAAACAAAAATCCATCACACTTTTGGTATTTGTTTTTCCAAAAAACAAAAAGCAAAAAGGAGGGAAAAATTGGCATTAAATGCCTCCATCTACCACCATCATGAATAGTGACTGGTTGTCAATCACCAAAAGGTGACTTGAAATCCATCACTAAAGTGACAGGTGATGTGACGCGTGATGTGACTTGTGGGCCCCACTTGATTCGAAATGTGAGTGGGCCCGCAAACACTCCCGGGCTCGGGTTCGCTAATTCCGAATTAATGAATTTTCCGTTGCGACGTAATAAATCAAATTAATTAAATAATTATTCTAGCAAAATTACTATTCACGTCGCTATCGAATTAATTATGCCTATCAAAATTACTATTCACGTCGCTATCGAATTAATTCTAAATTAAACTCGTTTGCCCGAATTAAAATCTATCTTTAATTCCGCGTCAAAATCTAATTTCGTATAATATATCGAATATATTATTTTATCGATTAATTCCAAATTAATTGTTCTCTCTCTTTAAATAGTATTTTATCCCATATAAAATATCTCTGTAATTAATCCTAGATTAATTTTCTCTCTCTACTAATTAATCCCAGATTAATAATGTGTGAGTCATACGTCATCGGTGAATCTTCGGGAAGGGACCCATGAGATCCCCGGATATGTTGGCAGTAAATCCGGTCGTCGGACTATCCGAACACGTACGTACCTAGTACTACGTTTTTTTCCGATTTACAAGACATGGTTGGCTTCTAGCAAAGCACCGTGCCTACCCAATTCTCCAGAAATATTCTTAAAGGAATATGTAATCTGCATCAGGCATAGTATACATAGTATTGCGTATTACGATCCAGTATCGGATGTCACGTGCTAGGCTTGGGGCTGGAATTATATATGCCCCGTACGAAGCACATGTCGGATCTCTGGTAACTAGTCTCTATAATCGGATAAACATGACCTAGTCATATTTTCCCGATAGCTGCAGCATATAAGAGCACCAGTTCTGTATCCTACGTGATCATCATCTCCATTATGACTGGAGTGATACTTTCATCTTGACATCACACCCAATACACTACAATTCTTAATATACCCAGAAGAGGCGTACACAGAACCTGTTAAAGCCCTGGACGACCAAAACCAAAGTATATTGATTGTCGCAAGTATTAGCGGTGCAAGTCTCAGGTTAAGACCAAATACACCTACCCTGATTCGGACTTCCATAGACACATAGTCATACTACCAATGGAATTCCGAGGGTTCTATCCAGAGCAAAGCTGTTTCCATACCATCGATAAACACAACCTCCTATTACACTTGCATGAGTATCCAATACTCAAATATATGATAACTATGTTGTTATGCTCCCATAACACGCACAAGTACAATACTAGTCTATTCTGCATTATCGATGTCCAATCTCGATAGTACTCTGACTAGGGATGTTTTAATGATTAAACCTTCATGGATTGATACTGTCTCATATCTTATCAATCCGAAACTAATCATATGGAATTTTATCATTTATATATCCTGGTAATCCAATTATAAATGATAAAATTGCAATTTCCTTTGTCACATAGTTAATTTGTACAACAACACCATGTTCTGTACAAATAGTGATGCTATGGGTCATAATTGTCCAACAATCTCCCACTTGGCATATAGCCAATCACTCAAGTGTCCTACATTTGAATTATGTACGGTTCGTTCAAACTTCTGCTGAGAAAAAATGCTTTCGTCAGCGGATTTGCAAAGTTATCATCTGATGCGATTTATTCGATCATCACATCGCCACGATGTATGATCCGTGCTGTAGCCTAGCTCAGCTGCTAACAGAACTATTCCTAATCCAATTAGGATTATTATATATCCAAATGGCTTCTATTACTGCCTCAGCTGCAGTAATATTTCACTTTTGTTGTTTATTCGGCAACAGTATCTTGCTTGGAAGATTTACAGCTCATTGTTCCGTTATTCAAACTATATAGTACCGTTATTACGACTTATAGTCGTTCTTTATCGGTTTGGAAACTTGCAGCAGTGAACCCAGTCACTTCAAGTTCTCCTCCTCCATAGCTTAAGACAGCATCCTTAGTTCATCTTAGATACTTAAGGATGTTCTTAACATCAATCCAGTGACCATCACATGGATTGGCCTGATTGTGACTCCATATGCTCAAAGAATATGAGACACCAGGTCGCGTACATTTATTTCAATGTACGAGTTCTCAGAGAGTGCCAACAACTTTTAGATCTATCCCAGTAGATCTTTATTCCTAGAATAAAGGTTGTCTCTCCCAAGAATTCTATGGAGAATTTTCATGAAAGCCAAGCTTTCACCGATTGTATTATGGGAATGTCATTTCCAAGAAATGATATATCATCATTATGTAGGACAATCACTTTCAGTGCGCTCCCACTAACCTCCTTATATACACAAGAATCATATTCGTTTTGAATTAAATCATACACCATTATGATTACATGAAAACGATATAGTTCCAAGAACGTAACGCTTGCTTCAATCCATAAATGGATTGAATAACCTGCAAACCTTGTTTGCTTGTTTTGGTACGACAAAACCGTCATGATGTTGTAAACATCCTCCAAAAGGTTTCCGTTAAGGAAAGCGATTTTGACATTCAGCTGCCATATTTCATGAATGAAACATGCAGCATTAGCAAGCATTATCCAAATAGATTTAACCATGGCAATGTGTAAAAGGTTTCGTCGTAATCGACACAATGTTGATAATGTTAGACAATTATGACCCATAGCGTCACTGTTTGTAAAAGACATTGTGTTTTTGTACAAAATTAACTATGTTGTAATGAAATTTCCTTTTACCGTTTTGTAATTTATTTACTTTGATATATAAATGGTAAAAGTCCTTATGATTAGTTCCGGATTGAGATGATATGACAGTATCAATCCATAAAGGTTTATCATTAAATATCCATAGTCGTAGTATTATCAAGATTGGACATCGATAATGCGGAATAGACGTATTGCACTTGTGCGCGTTATGGGGGCATAACGATATAGTTCTCATTTATTTAAGTATTGGATACTTATGCAAGTGCGATAGGAGTTGTGTTTTATCGATGGTACGGAAAACAGCTTCGCTCTGGATAGACCCCGCGAAATCCCATTGGTAATATGTATATGTGTCTATAGGAGTCCGCTTCAGGGTAGGTGTATTTGGTCTTAACCTGAGACTTCCATCGCTAGTACTTGCGACAATCGGTAAACTTTCGTTTTGGTCGTCCAGGGCTTTAACAGGTTCTGTGTACGCCTCTATTGGGTTTATTGAGAATCGTAGTGTATTGGATGTGATGTCAAGACGGAAGTATCACTTCAGACATATGGAGATGATGATCACGCAGAGATTCAGAACTAGTTCTCTATTGTGTTGCAACCATCGGGATAATATGACAAGGTCATGATTATCCGATTCAAAGAGACTAGTTGCTTGATATCCGATATGTGCTTCTTACGGGGGAGACACTATTCCAGCCCCAGGCCTTGCACGTGACATCAGATACTGGATCGCTATACGCAATACTACGTATACTATGCCTGACATAGATTATATATTCTAGTAAGAATATTTCTGGAGAATTGGGTAGGCACGGTGCTTTGCTAGAAGCCAACCATGTCTTGTAAATCGGTAAGCACGTGGTACGAGGTACTCACTTTATCGGATAGTCCGATAACCGAATTTACTGCCAACATATCCAGAGATCTCTTGGGTCGCTTCCCAAAGATTCCCCGATGACAGTTGACTCGATTAGAATTAATCTGGGATTAATTAAGAGAGAGAAAATTAATCTGGGATTAATTGAAGCTTTATTTAATCTGGGATTAAATGTGTTCGGAAGAGAGAGAACGCGAATAATTTGGAATTAATCGGTAAAATAAATTTAATAGTTAAATTTGATTTTTCTATTTAATTTATTCGTATGGGCTAAAATTAATAAATCGGATATATTAATGTGAATTGGATTTCATTACGAAATTAAAGTCGGACTTTAATACGAACGAACGAATTAATTTAGAATTAATTCGTAAACGCGTTCGTATATATTTGCGAGGCATCGTTATTTAATTAAATTAGATTTAATTATTTAGCGACGAAAGTTCGTTTAATCGGATTAAACGGATCCGAGCCGCGGTAAATGTTCGTAGAGACATTTGAATTTTGAATTCAAATGGGGGGCCCACTTCACATGTGGTAGTTGGGAGGGTAGTTGGCTTTTATGCCAAACCATTTACTTTCCAACCACCTTGGAATGGTTTTGGTGAAACCATTTACCCAACCACCTTGTTTTGGTGAAAGGGTAATTGGTTTTTACCAATAAGGCATCTCTCTCTCTCATTTGGTAACACATCTCACAAACACAAACCCTAATCATCATTTTTGGGCGTGAGCTTCCTAATTCTTCTCTCTTTGATTTTGTTGCAAAGTCAAGTTAGCTAGCACTTCAAGGAATCAACAAAGGTGATAGGGAAACAACTCAAGCTTGGAATCAACACAAAGTTTGATCTTGGAGATCTTCATTCACACTCAAAGCTTGGAATCAACACAATGAAGGATCTTGGAGATCTTCTTATCAAAAATTTTAAAAGCTCAAATCCATTCAATGTAAGTATTCCGCAACTTATAATGAATTTATGAACACCTTTTCTTGCTTATTAGATCCTTGGCATGTTCTAGGAACACTAACAATGGTATCAAGAGCCAATTTTAAGCATGAAAATTTTAGGGTTCATGAGATTAAAATTTGGGGCTTTTATTTTTTGAATATGATTTCTTCAAATTGATGCTTTGAGCATGCTTAGATTATGTTAACTTAGAGTTGTGCATGATTAGATTTGAGAAAAATTGATTGGATCAAATTTTTTAATTTTCCTTAGTAGGGCTGAAAGTCATGGCAGTCTACTGCAGTTTGATTTTTTGATTTTTAACAACATTGGATGTGTTTAAAGCATGATATAAATGTTGATTGTTGGTTTGATTAGATTAGAATCAAATTCAATAATGTTTATGTTAAATTCAAGAGCATGTTGAGCATGAAATATGTATTTAGCTTCAATTGTGTTGAGCATAAATTGATGGATTAAGCATGATTAATTAAGTTAATTTGTATTTTGGAAATATTGAGTTTAATTAATTAATCATGGCTAATACACTTTAATTAAATAATTGTGATATTTGGAATATTATAATTATGTTAATAAGCCTTTAAATTATGAATTGGCTAAAAGTGTGTATTTGGGCTTAATGGGCTTGGTTTGACCAAGTTTGGTTTTGGACTTTTGGATTGGATCCAATGGGTCCAAAACCAATTCCATAAAGTCCAAATACATCACTTGGCCCTTTAAAAATATAATTGGGCCTAATGGGCCTAAATTGATTTGTTGGCAATAGGGTGATTCCTATTGGGCCTGGCATTTTGGGTTTGATCCATTATGGCCAAAGCCCATGCCTTAGAATCAATTAAAAGCCCATTGGACTTTAATTAAATGACATTGGATGTTATTGGGCCTTTGAGACCCATTAAGATTGGATTTGGAATCCAAGTCTTTAAGAAATATATAAGTGTAAATATTTAATTTGGAATTAAATTGGAATTAGTATTGAATACAATAAATTGGATTTAAAGTTGTAGTTCAATATAATTCAAGAATACTTACTTTGAGTATTTATTCTTAACGAGTTTGACTCGCGCAAATCAAATCGTTGTTTGAACATTGGATGATCATTAATTCAAAGATTAATTAATTGGATTAGATTGATTGAATAACATGATTTGTATGATACATGAATGTGTTGTATGAATAATGTATATCGATGAATATTAGAAGGGCGAGGGCAATTTTGGAAATTGTAATAAATTTAGAATTTATTAAATTGGACCTGCGTGTCCAGCCTTTTATCTCCTTATTCTTTGTATTTCTCTTCTCACCAATTCCCCTAATGTAAATGAGGTTTCTTTATTGTATTATGTTATTGGGTAGAAGTTAGAATAGTTCTAGCCGGGGAGAGGAAAGTGAGTGATTTGTTCTAGGAACAATTTGTGACATATCCATCCGCATAATCTTATTAATTTACTTTTTTCGCCTGATGATGTTTTAGAAGCATGTTTAAGGGTGTATGATGAGACCTTAACAAAGATAATAAATTGGTTGCCAATTTACGCGAAAAACCCTCAAAACATATTAAGCGTTTTTTCCTTCCGTTGAGTGATTCTTACTCAAGATCCAAAGTTGTATTGGTTGTTGGCCAAAGTCAAGACCTTTGTCAATTGCGGATGTGTTTGAATCATGAGAGTTTTGTTCCATATCGGTGTCTTGTCCAAGTCGTGATTTGTTGGCCAAAGTCAAGATCACTTCTTGTCCATCGACATTGATTACGAAGCTTTCATGTCAATATATGTCCCGCTTAACTAAAATCATTAAGCTTGTTGTGCCAAACCAAGGCTTAGTTGATTCAGAGGAAAAAGGTTAGGAAAATATATTGGATATATTGGCATATATATTGTATATATGTTTTCGGACTTGGAGGTCCACCTACCGATCTAGGAATTGGATGAGATCCAATTGATCTTAGAGATCTACCTAGTTAATATCATACAGCTTGTTGGCCAAAGTCAAGGTTTGTGTTATTTAACGGGATCGCCCACTAGGAAAACTAGGTTTCCCGAGTACTCGACAGAGGGTTAGAGACTCACCAAAAAATAGTGGGAGGCTAGTATTGAATTTGCAATTTCATTCGGATACTTAGCTTTACGCGCTTTTCAATTATTTTGTCAAAATTATTTTATTAGTTAGACTAATACAATGTTATTTTTCTTGTAACAGTTAGACTATACCCAAATATCGTTGACTAGATAGTTGGACTATCGTAGTCAAGATGACTGGAAAGGGAAATTTCCGAGATATTATCATGGGCGAAAATGTCTTCAAGGGCACGAACTTTGCCGATTGGGAAATGAATCTAAGGATAGTCCTTGGAGCCGAGAGGCTGCTATATACTATACATAGACCTCTTGGGCCTAAGCCCAAACCTGATGAGCTACTTGAGTTGGAGCTTTGGAAGACTCACAGTGATGATTGCGATATTGCTCAGTCTATTATGCTTGCTTCTATGACTCAGCATTTCCATCGACAGAACAGGGACTTGGATCCCTATAACATGTTGGCGAGGTTGCAAGATCTTCACCGATCTAACCGAAGGTCGCGGAGATATGAGTTAGTAAAGAAGCTCTTCTGTTCACGTTTGTCAGAAGGCATGTCGGTTGAGTCCCATGTGGCACAGATGATTACTGACATATATGAGCTAGCTGAGATGGGGATAGTCTTTGAGGCTGAGATTACCATAGATATGGTCTTGCAATCTCTCCCCGACACTTGGACACAGTTCATCATAAACTATAATTTGATGAACACTGATGATACTCTTGGAGACTTATTGTGAGTTCTCAAGGAAGCCGAGAAAGAGCTGCTTAAGGGCAACAAGCTCGAGGCACACTTTGCTTCGACATCTCAGACACCGAGGGCTGGGCTCAAGGCGACTGGAGGTGTAAAGAAGAATAAACATAAAAGAAAGGGCAAGGCCAAATCGTCAAAGGCATCTGGGAAGCCTAAGGACAAATCTTAGGATGTTTGCCTCCAGTGCGGCAAGCGGGGTCACTGGAAGCATGACTGCCGCGAGTACAAGGCGCTCCAGAAGAAGATTAAAGCGGGCAAGGCACCGGCTTCAGGTATGTTTGTTATTGAAATAAACATGACTATTTCTAGTTTTAAAAATTGGATTTTTTATTCTGGTTGTGGTACTCACATATGTACTGATGTGCAGGATCTGCAGATTAGCAGGACATTGACCTCAGGGGAGATTGATCTACGCATCAGAAATGGGGCACCAGTCGCCGTTTTGGCTGTTGGCACTTTTGTTTTAGAACTGCCTTCGGGGCATGTACTTAAACTTTCAGATTGTTATTATGTACCTAGTTTGACTAGGAATATTATCTCTGTATCTTCCCAATGCGGGTACACTTTTGTATTTCGAAACACTGGGTCTTTTGTTTATAAAGATGATTCTGAGATATGTTCTGCTGATGCTAATAATGGTCTTTATATTTTGAATATAATCCAATCTCAAACATATAATGTAACAAACAAAAGGCTCAAAATGAGTAACAAAAATGAAACTTATATGTGGCATTGTCGTCTGGGACACATAAACAAGACTCGCATATCCACACTTTCGAAGAGTGGGTACTTGGACGGATTTGATCCAAATTCATATGACGTCTGTGAATCTTGCTTATTAGGCAAAATGCCTAAATCACCTTTTAGCGGTAAGGGTGAACGCGCCACCGAACTGTTAGCCCTGGTTCATAGTGACATATGTGGTCCCATGTTTAGCCAGGCTAGAGGTGGATACAAATACTTTGTAACCTTTACGGATGATGCATCGCTTTATGGTTATGTGTATCTTATGAGACACAAGTCGGAAACTTTTGAGAAATTCAAAGAGTTTCGACACGAAGTTGGAAAACAGACAGGCAAGAGTATAAAGACATTATGGTCGGACCGTGGTGGCGAATACTTTAGCAATGAGTTTCTAGATTACTTAAAAGAATATTGTATTCATTCACAGTGGACTCCTCCTGGAACACCGCAATTAAACGGTGTATCCGAACAGAGAAACCGAAATTTGTTAGACATGGTAAGGTCTATGATGAGTCGCACTGAGCTACCTATTTCCTTCTGGGGATATGCATTAAACAGTGCAATTCTTATTTTGAATAAGGTTCCGTCAAAGTCTGTACAACAGACTCCGTATGAGATATGGACAGGAAAGAAACCGAGTTTCTCATTCCTGAAGATTTGGGGATGCTGGGCATACGTCAAACGTTTGGAAGGTACCAAACTTGAGCCCAAATCGGATAAATGCCTATTCGTAGGATATCCTAGGGAAACCAAAGGATATTACTTCTATAACCCCATGAGAGAACAAAGTATTTGTTGCACTACATGTGGTTTTCCTTGAGAAGGAATTCCTAAATGCAGTGGTTAGTGGGAGGAAGGTAGAACTCGATGAAAATCGGAGTGCTACTGTTCCTGGCATAGAATCCTCAACGGAACAAGAACATTCCATCCGGGATGAGACTGTACCACAATCTTCTATTACACAAGGACCGCGTAGGTCAGAGAGAGCCAGGAAACAACCTGAGAGGTATGGGTTTCTGATCTCACCTCATGTAGATATTAATCTCATTGAGGATAACGAACCGGCCACGTATGAGGAAGCGATACAAGATATCGATTCTGCTTTATGGCAAGAGGCCATGAAGTCCGAAATAGATTCCATGGACACCAATCAGGTTTGGACACTGGTTGATGCACCAGAAGGCGTAAAGCCTATTGGATGCAAATGGGTCTTCAAGAAGAAGACCGACATGGATGGCAACGTACAAACGTACAAAGCTAGGCTTGTAGCGAATGGGTATCGTCAACGACATGGTGTCGATTATGACGAAACTTTCTCACCCGTTGCCATGATTAAATCCATTCGGATAATGCTTGCTATTGCTGCATATTTCAATTACGAGATATGGCAGATGGACGTTAAAACCGCTTTCCTTAATGGAAACCTTTTGGAGGATGTTTATATGCAACAGCCTGACGGTTTTATAGTGTCTAGACTTGCAAACAAGGTTTGTAAGTTAAATCGGTCCATTTATGGACTGAAGCAAGCATCGCGGTCATGGAACCAACGTTTTGATGAGATCATAAAAGAATATGATTTCGTTCAAAACGAAGATGATCCTTGTGTATATAAGAAGGTTAGTGGGAGAGCACTGACTTTTATTGTCCTTTATGTTGATGATGTATTGCTTATGGGCAATGACATTCTCATGTTAACATCGGTGAAAGCTTGGCTTTCATTAAAATTCCCCATGAAAGATCTGGGAGAAGCAGCCTATATTCTAGGAATAAAGATCTACCGGGATAGATCTAGAAAGCTGCTTGGACTCTCCCAGAGCACGTATATTGACAAAGTGTTGAAAATATTCAACATGGATCAGTCCAAGAGGTGACTATTACCAGTGTCACATGGCATCACTCTATTTAAGGACATGTGTCCTAAAACTCAAGATGAGAGAAACAGTATGAGTCGGATACCGTTCGCCTCGGCAGTCGGATCGATCATGTATGCCATGATATGTACGCGACCTGATGTCTCGTATGCTTTGAGCATGTGTCGTCGCTATCAGGCTGATCCAGGTGATGGTCACTGGATGGCGGTTAAGAACATCCTTAAGTATCTTAGACGAACTAAGGATGCTTTCGTAGTTTATGGAGATGGAGAACTTGAGGTAACTGGGTATACCGATGCAAGTTTCCAAACCGATAAAGACGACTCTAAGTCGCAATCCCGGTACATATTTTATTTGAACAACGGAGCAGTAAGCTGGAAATCTTCCAAGCAAGAGATTGTTGCCGATTCAACAACAGAAGCGGAGTATATTGCTGTAGCTGAAGCAGCAAAAGAGGTAGTTTGGATCCGTAAATTCCTAATTGGATTAGGAGTAGTCAAGTTAGCAGCTGAGCCCGTTCCATTGTATTGTGACAATAACGGGGCTATAGCGCAGGCTAAGGAACCGCAGTCTCATCAATGATCCAAGCATGTTCTTCAACGTTTCCATCTGATTCGTGAGATCATACATCGTGGCGATGTGAAGATCGAGAAGGTCGCATCAGATTACAACATTGCAGATCCGCTGACGAAAGCTATTACACAGCAAAAGTTTGAGAGACATATATATAGTTCAGGTATTAGATGCTTTAGTGACTGGCTATAGGCCAAGTGGGAGATTGTTAGACAATTATGACCCATAGTGTCACTGTTTGTAAAAGACATTGTGTTTTTGTACAAAATTAACTATGTTGTAATGAAATTTCCTTTTACCGTTTTGTAATTTATTTACTTTGATATATAAATGGTAAAAGTCCTTATGATTAGTTTCGGATTGAGATGATATGAGACAATATCAATCCATAAAGGTTTAATCATTAAATATCCATAGTCGTAGTATTATCGAGATTGGACATCGATAATGCGGAATAGACTAGTATTGCACTTGTGCGCGTTATGAGGGCATAACGACATAGTTCTCATTTATTTAAGTATTGGATACTTATGCAAGTGCGATAGGAGGTTGTGTTTTACCGATGGTACGGAAAATAGCTTCGCTCTGGATAGACCCCGCGGAATCCCATTGGTAGTATGTATATGTGTCTATGGGAGTCCGCTTCAGGGTAGGTGTATTTGGTCTTAACCTGAGACTTGCATCGCTAGTACTTGCGACAATCGGTAAACTTTCGTTTTAGTCGTCCAGGGCTTTAACAGATTCTGTGTACGCCTCTATTGGGTTTATTGAGAATCGTAGTGTATTGGATGTGATGTCAAGACGGAAGTATCACTTCAGACATATGGAGATGATGATCACGTAGGGATTCAGAACTAGTTCTCTATTGTGTTGCAACCATCGGGATAATATGACAAGGTCATGATTATCTGATTCAAAGAGTCTAGTTGTTTGATATCCGATATGTGCTTCATACGGAGGAGACACTATTCCAGCCCCAGGCCTTGCACGTGACATCAGATACTGGATCGCTATACGCAATACTACGTATACTACGCCTGACATAGATTATATATTCCAGTAAGAATATTTCTGGAGAATTGGGTAGGCACAACGCTTTGCTTGAAGCCAACCATGTCTTGTAAATCGGTAAGCATGTGGTACGAGGTACTCACTTTATCTGATAGTCTGATAACCGGATTTACTGCCAACATATCCAGAGCTCTCTTGGGTCGCTTCCCAAAGATTCACCGATGACAGTTGACTCGATTAGAATTAATCTGGGATTAATTAAGAGAGAGAAAATTACTCTAGGATTAATTGAAGCTTTATTTAATCTGGGATTAAATGTGTTCGGAAGAGAGAGAACGCGATTAATATGGAATTAATCGGTAAAATAAATTTAATAATTAAATTTGATTTTTCTATTTGATTTATTCATATTGGCTAAAATTAATATATCAGATATATTAATGTGAATTGGATTTCATTACGAAATTAAAGTCGGACTTTAATACGAACGAACGAATTAATTTAGAATTAATTCGTAAACGACGTTCGTAATATATTTGCGAGGCATCGTTATTTAATTAAATTAGATTTAATTATTAAGCGATGAAAGTCCGTTTAATCGGATTAAACGGATCCGAGCCGCGGTAAATGTTCGTAGAGACATTTGAATTTTGAATTCAAATGTGGGGCCCACTTCACATGTGGTAGTTGGGAGGGTAGTTGGCATTTATGCCAAACCATTTACTTTCCAACCACCTTGGAATGGTTTTGGTGAAACCATTTACCCAACCACCTTGTTTAGGTGAAAAGGGTAAATTGGTTTTTACCAAAAGGCATATCTCTCTCTCATTTGGTAACACATCTCACAAACACAAACCCTAATCCATCATTTTGGGCGTGAGCTTCGTAGTTCTTCTCTATTTGATTTTGTTGCAAAGTCAAGTTAACTAGCACTTCAAGGAATCAACAAAGGTGATAGGGAAACAACTCAAAGCTTGGAATCAACACAAAGGTTGGATCTTGGAGATCTTCATTCACAACTCAAAGCTTGGAATCAACACAAAGGAAGGATCTTGGAGATCTTCTTCTCAAAAATTTTAAAAGCTCAAATCCATTCAATGTAAGTAATTCCGCAACTTATAATGAATTTATGATCACCTTTTCTTGCTTATTAGATCCTTGGCATGTTCTAGGAACACTAACAGATAACGATACCTTTTCGCTACAAGCCTAGCTTTGTACGTTGGTATGTTGCCATCCATGTATGTCTTCCTTGAAGAATCATATAGAACCAATAGGCACAATGCCTTCCGGTACATCAACCAGTGTCCAAACTTGGTTGGTTTACATGGAATCCATTTCGGACTTCATGGCACTTTGCCATAATAGGGATTTGATACCTTGTATCACTTCCTTATACGTAGCCAGTTTGTATTCCTCAATAAGATTGACATCTACATGAGGTGAGATCAGAAACCCATACCTCCCAGGTTGTTTTCTGACTCTCTCCGACTTACGCGATTTCTTGTGTATTTGAAGATTGTGGTACAGTTTCATCCTTGATGAACTGTTTGTGTTCCGTTAGGACTCGGTGCCTAGAATAGTATTACTCCGATTTTCATCGGGGTTTACTTTCCTCCCACTTACCACTGCATATAGGTATTCCTCTTAGGAAAACCGCATGGCGAGCAACAATTACATTGTTCTCTTGTGAGTTGTATAAGTACTATACTTTGGTTACCCTAGGATAACCCACAAATTAGGCACTTGTCCGATTTGGGTTTTAGTTTGGTATCATCCAAACATATGCCTAGCATTCCCAAATCTTCAGGAATGAGAAAACCCGGTTTCTTTCCTGTTCATATCTAATATGAAATCTGTCAAACAGATTTTTATGGAACCTTATTCAAAATAAGTTTTGCACTGTATAATGTGTATCCCTTGAAGGAAAATGGTAGCTCAGAGCGACTCATAATTAACCTTACTATGTCCAACAAGGTTCGGTTTCTCTGTTCGGACACACCGTGAATTTGAGGTGTTCCGTGAAGAGTCCACTGTGAAAGAATACTATACTCTTTCAAGTAATTGAGAAACTTATTGCTTAAGTATTTTCATCACGGTCCAATCATGATGTTTTAATATTTTAGCCGATCTGTTTGTCTACTTCGTGTCGAAACTCTTTGAATTTATCAAAAGTTTCTGATTCGTGTTTCAAAAGAAACACATAACCATAACGCGATGCCACATCCGCAAAGGTTACGAAGTATTCATATCCACCTCTAGCCTAGCTAGACATGGGCCCACTTATGTCACTATGAACGAGGGCTAACAGATCGATGACACTTGTACTTTTACCAAGTAAAAGATATTTTAAGCACTTTGCCTAATAAACTAGATTCGTAGACATCATTTGATTAGGATCAAATCTGTCCTAGTACCCACTCTTCGAAAGTGTGGATATACGAGTCTTGTTTAAATGTGTCCCATACAACAATGCCATAAATAAGTCTCATCTGATTAATTCAGTTTGAGCTATTTGTTTGTCATGTCATATGTTTGATATTCTTTTATATTCAAAATATAAATATTGTTATTCACATCTAATGTGCTTATCTCGATATCATCTTTATAAAATAAAACACCTTAGTGTTCTAGAATATAAAGGTATATCCGCAATGGATTAAACTTTGATATAGAGATAATGTTTCTAGTCAAACTAGGTACATTTTAACGTTTCCTAATTTAGGTACATACCCGAAGGGTAGTTCCTAAACTTAGGTTTCTACGGTTAAAACAGCGACTCTCGTCTCGTTTCCGATTCGCAGATAAATCTCAACTGAAGTCAGTATCCTGCTAATCAGCAGATTCTGCACATCAGTACATATTTATGTACCACATCTAGTATCAAAAATCCAATTTTGAAACTAATAGCGAACATGTTTATGACAAACATACTTAAAGCCAGAGCCTTGCCCTGCTTTCATTTCCTTCATGTCTGCCTTGTCCATACGGCAGTCACATATCCAGTGACCCCGTTTGCCACAGTTTTGGCAGACATTTTGGGATATGTCCTTTGTCTTCCCAGAAGACTGTGATGATTTTGCCTTTGCCCATTTTAGAAGCTCTGGCTCTGCCTCCTAGAGCATAGCCATTAACTCTCCAAGAGTTTACTCTTGGTTCACAATGATCCTACCCCAGCTTTCGGGAAGATACTATAAGATCAAATCTTTGGTAGTCTCGGCCACGTAGGTAATGCCCAGCTTACCTAACTGATCGATGTCAGCAATCATCTGTGACATCTAGTGCTCGATAGATGTACCCTCTGACATACACGAGCTAAAAAGCTTCTTATGCAATTTGTACTTCTAAGATCTTAGAATAGATCTATGAAGGTCTTTAATTTCATCATCATGGTACAAGGATCTAATCCTTAATATTGACGACGGAATTAAAATATCATTGCATCAAGCATAAAGGATTGAGCACTAAAGTTATCATCACCATGAGTCATCCAAAACTCATGCTCCACTATTTACTCAACTCCGGGCTCAGGCCCAAGAGGTTGCTCTATCAAATAGAGTAACTTCTCAGTTCCCAGGACTATCCTGAGGTTTTATTCCCAATTTGAAAATTAAAGCCGTTTAATAACATTTTTACCCAGGTTTATGTTTTAAACGCTAATCTTTCAGTTATCTTGATTGCTATAGTCCAACTATCCAATCAACGATTTCAGGTACTATTGAATATAATGATTACTATAGTCTAACTATATAATCAACTATAATTTGATTAGTTAAATTCAAATATATTGATTACTATAATCCAATTATATAATCAACTATAAATGAAATAGTTTGAATACAGTCCAACTGTTTAATTAAAACAACGATTAAATATTAGTCCAACTAATATATTTATTAATTAATGACGAAAAATTAAAATGAGTGCGTATTGGCAAGTATCTAGACGAAATTGCAAATTTAATACTTGCCTCCCACTATTTTTCGGCGAGCCTGTAACCCTCTGTTGAGTACTCGGGAAACCTTATTTCCTAGTGGGCTAGGATCCCATTAAATAACACACAACCTTGACTTTGGCCAACAAATTGTATGATATTTAACTAGGTAGATCTCTAAGATCAATTGGATCTTATCCAACTCCTAGATCCAGTAGGTGGACATCCAAATCCGAAACACATATCTAATATATGCCAATATATCCAATATATTGCCTAACCTTTTTTCCTCTGAATCAATTAAGCCTTGGCTTTGGCACAACAAACTTAATGATACCAGTTAAGCGAGACTCATTGACCTTGGAAAGCTTCGTAATCGATGTCGATGGACAAGAAGTGATCTTGACTTTGGCCAATAAATCACAACTTGGACAAGACATGCGATATTGAAAAAAGCCTTCATGATTCAAAAACATCCGCGATGGACAAAGGTCTTGACTTTGGCCAACAAACCAATGCCAATCTTGGATCTTGAGAATGAATCATTCAATGGAAGGAAAAACGCTTAATATTTGTTGAGGGTTTTTCGCGTAATTGGCAACCAATTAATTATCTTTGATTAGGTCTCATCATACACCCTTAAACATGCATTCTAAAAGCATAATAAGGCGCGATAAATAAATTAATAATGTTATACGGATGGATATTTAAAACAACTTGTTCCTAGAACAAATCTCTCTCTTTCCTCTCTCCCGCTAGCACAAATCTTACTTCTACCCAATTACATAACACTTCTAAAGAAACCTCATTTACATTGAGGGGAATAGGTGAGAAGATAAATACAAAGAATCAAGAGGTAATAGGCTGGACACGCAGGTCCAATTTAATAAATTCTAAATTTATTACAACAATTTCCAAAATTGCCCTCACCCATCTGATATCCATCTGATATGCATTATTCATATATCACATCCATGTATTCACATAAAGCATGTTATCAATCAATCTAATCCAATTAATTAATCTGAAATTAATGACCATCCAATGTTCAAACAATGATTTGGCGAGTCCAACTCGTTTTAAGAATAAGTACTCAAAGTACGAATTCTTGAATTATATTAAACTACAATATTAAATCCAAGTCTCAGGTTAAGACCAAATACACCTACCCTGATTCAGACTTCCATAAACACATAGTCATACTACCAATGGGATTCTGAGGGGTCTATCCAGAGCGAAGCTGTTTCGTACCATCGGTAAACACAACCTCCTATTACACTTGCATGAGTATCCAATACTCAAATATATGAGAACTATGCCGTTATGCTCCTATAACACGCACAAGTGCAATACTAGTCTATTCCGCATTATCGATGACCAATCTCGATAATACTCCGACTAGGGATGTTTTAATGATTAAATCTTCATGGATTGATACTGTCTCATATCTTATCAATCTGGAACTAATCATATGGACTTTTATCATTTATATATCCCGGTAATCCAATTACAAATGATAAAAGAGCAATTTCCTTTGTCACATAGTTAATTTGTACAACAACACCATGTTCTGTACAAATAGTGATGCTATGGGTCATAATTGTCCAACACCAACAAGTTCACATCTTATGACAAGAAGTCCAAACGAATCCAAATGATGATGGTCCCAAACACAAGCATAAAGGGTGGCTTCTATAGGATATATGTGGGCTTATAAGGATATGGATAAAGGCTCCCACCGGCAAAAGGGTTACCCACAACTAGGCCTCCCCACTCAAGGGTTCGATCGACCAATAGGCACTAGGTCAGGGAGCCGAGAGAGTGTTTACGGTTTGCTTCTTGTTTTTGTTGGTTCGGTATAAAGGGGCTTATTTTGTTGTTTGTGTCAGTCGGTGGGGCTTTGCTTATGCACTGTCTGGTTGGTTTGCTTTTGTTGTTCAGTGATTTGTTCACGTGAAGAAGAGGCCGAGAGTGAGAAGGGATTTTTAGGGTTTGACTTTACCGAGTCTGTGTGTGAAAGAAGAGAGAGATCAGTGCCGTGAGTTGTTTAGGGTTTTCTATTATTTTGGTGATGGTGTGTTAATGTTCATAAGAGAGGGTAGGCTGCCGAGTCTGAGAGAAAGAATGAGCGTGAAGAGTCTAGGTTAGAGAGAGGATAGAGGGGTCAAAAGAGAAGAATGAGATGGTTGCCGTGAGTAGTGTGTGCATGGGAGAGAAGTGTATGAGAGTGGTTGTTTGTGGATTTGGTGTGCAAGTCGTTGAGGGCTGCTTGTGCGTGGCTGATTAATAGAGATGAGGCTGTGTTGTTTAGGGTTTGCCGAGTGGTTCTGTAAAAGGGAGAGCTGTATGCGTGGCTTGATGTGAGAGATGGGAGAATATTGAGAGAAGTTGAGAGAGATGGGATCAGAGAGTGAGAGGGAAGCGGAATCAATGGTTTAGGGTTTCTTGTGCATGAAAATAATGAAAGCCAATGAGGCATAGGGTTTGGTTTATGTCTCTGGAATGAGAGCGAGTGTGTGATGGTTTCTTGGTGGCTTTAGGGTTTCGATTTGTGAGTGTGTGTTCAGTGGGAGAGAGACCTCCTAGAGGGAAGAGATGACTAAGGTTTCTGTTTTGTTGAGGCCATGTGTTAGTGTCTCATAGGGTTTCTTGTTGCTTGCCGAGTGTGGTTAAGGGATGTGAGGGATATTTAAGTGCAGTGGGCAGTTTGCCGAGTGTAGCGATAAGAAAGAGATCAGAGAGAGACGTTAGCCTATAGGGTTCTTTCTTGTTTTTTTTTTGTTTTTTTTGGCTCTTTGAGTGGTCTGTGGTGTTTTTATTTATGTGATGGGTGAGATGGAGTGTTGATTGCCGAGAGTTATTTTGTGAGTGGAATAGAGAAGTGAAAGAGAAAGGTTATTAGGGTTTCCTTATTCACTTGTATCGTAAATGAGAGATGAGAGAGGGATGAAGGCTGTCAGAGTTGAGAGAGTGTTAGGGTTGGCTTTTATATGTCACATAACTATGGTTTTCATACAATTTTATGGGAGTATTGATAAAGGCTTCCACCGGTGAAGGGTTCCCACAACTAGGTCTCCTCATTCAAGGGTTCGATCGACCAAGTGAGCGCACCTTTTTTATACCCTAAGGTACGTGCCAATGAGTGATGATACCATATAACGCTTCGTCGCTTCGAGCAAAAATGACTTCACGATACATGATGCCATCAAGGTAAGAAAAGGTGTGCAAAATATATAAGACAAGGTTAACTAAAGCAAAAATCACAAACATTACAAGACATTATTTCGAGGCCGATTCTCTATCCCCAGTGGAGTCACCAGACTATAGACAATGCCACATAGGTGGGCGACGCTGTCCGGGCTCGCGGCCCGGTCGAGAGTACGGAGTAGTCCGCGGAGAACTAAACCGGAGAAATAAAATAGAGTCGCCACCCAATGTGAACTGGGAAATGATTTAAGGCCGCACTCACCCCTCGCAAGGGAAGATCTCAAACCATTGGGTTCAGAATGGTCCCTTAATTATGCCAATTGTAATGAAAAGATTTATGCAAAAGTATAATCAAGTCTTATGCAACACATGCAAGATAATGTAATCAACACACATTGCACACCCATAAACGTAAATAAATAAAAAGGAAGACAAATGCATAATTTCATAGACATATTAAACAATGAAGCGCAATAACGTAAGTAATAACAACTATAACAGCATTAATAATAAAAGCGGATAATTAGATACGTAATGCAAATGAAATGACCAAAGAAGCAAACATGCATGAAATATGATGAAAGGAGGTATGTTCACTGTATGTGCATTCGTATAGCGTTCAGAAATGCATTCGAATGATAAATAGAAGGCACGCATTCCTGTAGCGTTTGGAAACGCGTTCGAACGAAAATGAGATAGAATATACACATTCGTATAGCGTTTGTAAACGCGTTCGAACGGTAAACAGGATGCATATGTTCGTCTAGCATCAGAAAACACATTCGAACGAGAATGAGATAGAATGTCCACGTTCGTATAGCGTTCGGAAATGCATTCGAATGGGATAAGACTTGATACATGATAAAACAGAATGCATGCACATTCGAGTAGCATTCGTAAACGCGTTGGAACGGGCTGAGGCAGAATGCATACGTTCGTGTAGCGTTCGGAAATACGTTCGAACGAGATTACCAAAATGGTATCTGGAATGACATAAACACATGCGTGAATGTTTCTCAAGCGGTACGTGGAATTGTATCCCAAGTACAGACCGCACTACCATTCATTCAGATTCGGCTACGAAATTTACGTCTGGGTTTCCATCCGATATACCGCAAGAGATAGCAAACACTCAAACATAAACATGGCATGAATACGAAAATGAAAAATGCAAAATGAAAACCAAGACAAAGATGAATAACGGAGTAAATAGGAGAAGGGTGAGGTGAACTGTGGTAAAGGTAGCCTTTAGGCATTTCCCTCGAATAGAGGACCTTTGACCCAACATGATTAACCATTGCGCATGAGATAACAATACATAGATAAACAAAGCAACAACGTACGGAAAGTAAACAATGGAATGATAAAAGAGATGCGACCAATGCCAACATCTATATGGGACCTCGTATGCCCGATTGAACGTATTTCACATTCAACCGAGTATACTTCATCCGACGCGGTGTGAAACGTCGTGGTAAAGGTAGCCTTTAGGCATTTCCCTCGAATAGAGAACCTTTAATCCATCATGATTAGCCCATGCGCACGAGATAGCAATGCATAAATAAATAACATACGGAAAGTAAATAACGGAATGATAAAAGAGATGCGACCAAGGCCAACATCTATATGGGACCTCGTATGCTCGATTGAACGTATTTCACATTCAATCGCCTATACTTCGTCCGGCGCGGCAAAACATCATGGTAAAGGTAGCCTTTAGGCATTTCCCTCGAATTGAGGACCTTTAATCCATCATGATTAGCCCATGCGCATCAAGTGACAATGTATGAATAAACGAAGTGATAAAACGTAAAAAAGTAAATGACGGAATAATAAAAATGGGGGCGCGGCAAAACATCGTGGTAAAGGTAGCCTTTAGGCATTTCCCTCGAATAGATGACCTTTAATCCATCATGATTAGCCCATGCGCATCAAGTGACAATGCATGAATAAACAAAATAATAATATGTAAGAAGTAAATAACATAATAATAAAATAGATGCGACCAAGGTCAACATCTATATGGGACCTCGTATGCCCGATTGAACGTATTTCATATTCAACCAAGTATACTTCGTCCGGCGCGGTAAAACGTCGTGGTAAAGGTAGCCTTTAGGCATTTCCCTCTAATAGATGACCTTTAATCCATCATTATTAGCCCATGCACATGAGATAGCAATGCATGAATAAATAAAGCAATAATACACAAAAAGTAAATAACATAATAATAAAAGAGATGCAACTAAGGCCAACATCTATATGGGACATCGTATGCCCGATTGAACATATTTCACATTCAACCAAGTATACTTCGTCCGGCGCGGCATAACGTTGTGGTAAAGGTAGCCTTTAGGAATTTCCCTCGAAAAGAGGACCTTTAATCCATCATGATTAGCCCATGTGCACGAGATAACAATGCATGAATAAACAAAGCAATAATACACAAAAAGTAAATAACATAATAATAAAAGAGATGCGACCAAGGCCAACATCTATATGGGACCTCGTATGCCTGATTGAACGTATTTCACATTCAACCAAGTATACTTCGTCCGGCGTGGCAAAACATTTGTTGTAAAGATAGCCTTTAGGCATTTCCCTCGAATAGAGGACCTTTAATCCATCATGATTAGCCCATGCGCACGAGATAGCAATGCATGAATAAATAAAGCAATAACATGCGGAAAGTAAATAACAAAATAATAAAACATAAATGGTGAATGAACACAAAATTAAATAACAGAATAAAACATGTTCTTGAAAGTTTCTCAAGCGGTACGTTGAGTCGTATCCCAAGTACAGACCGCACTACCGTTCATTCAGATTCGGCTACGAAATTTACGTCTGGGTTTCCATCCGATATAGCACAAGAGATAGCAAACACTCAAACATAAACATGGCATGAATGCGAAAATGAAAAATGCAAAATGAAAACCAAGACAAAGATGAATAACTGAGTAAATAGGAGAAGGGCGAGGTGAACTGTGGTAAAGGTAGCCTTTAGGCATTTCCCTTGAATAGAGGACCTTTGACCCAACATGATTAACCTTTGCGCATGAGATAACAATACATAGATAAACAAAGCAACAACGTACGGAAAGTAAACAAAGGAATGATAAAAGAGATGCGACCAATGCCAACATCTATATGGGACCTCGTATGCCCGATTGAACGTATTTCACATTCAACCGAGTATACTTCATCCGACGCGGTGAAACGTCGTGGTAAAGGTAGCCTTTAGGCATTTCCCTCGAATAGAGAACCTTTAATCCATCATGATTAGCCCATGCGCACGAGATAGCAATGCATAAATAAATAACATACGGAAAGTAAATAACGGAATGATAAAAGAGATGCGACCAAGGCAAATATCTATATGGGACCTCGTATGCTCGATTGAACGTATTTCACATTCAATCGACTATACTTCGTCTGGCGCGGCAAAACATCATGGTAAAGGTAGCCTTTAGGCATTTCCCTCAAATTGAGGACCTTTAATCCATCATGATTAGCCCATGCGCATCAAGTGACAATGTATGAATAAACGAAGTGATAAAACGTAAAAAAGTAAATGACGGAATAATAAAAATGGGGGCGCGGCAAAACATCGTGGTAAAGGTAGCCTTTAGGCATTTCCCTCGAATAGATGACCTTTAATCCATCATGATTAGCCCATGCGCATCAAGTGACAATGCATGAATAAACAAAATAATAATATGTAAGAAGTAAATAACATAATAATAAAAGAGATGCGACCAAGGTCAACATCTATATGGGACCTCGTATGCCCGATTGAACGTATTTCACATTCAACCAAGTATACTTCGTCCGGCGCGGTAAAACGTCGTGGTAAAGGTAGCCTTTAGGCATTTCCCTCTAATAGAGGACCTTTAATCCATCATTATTAGCCCATGCGCATGAGATAGCAATGCATGAATAAACAAAGCAATAATACACAAAAAGTAAATAACATAATAATAAAAGAGATGCAACTAAGGCCAACATCTATATGGGACATCGTATGCCCGATTGAACAAATTTCACATTCAACCAAGTATACTTCGTCCGGCGCGGCATAACGTTGTGGTAAAGGTAGGCTTTAGGAATTTCCCTCGAAAAGAGGACCTTTAATCCATCATGATTAGCCCATGTGCACGAGATAACAATGCATGAATAAACAAAGCAATAATACGTAAAAAGTAAATAACATAATAATAAAAGAGATGCGACCAAGGCCAACATCTATATAGGACCTCGTATGCCCGATTGAACGTATTTCACATTCAACCAAGTATACTTCGTCCGGCGTGGCAAAACATTTGTTGTAAAGATAGCCTTTAGGCATTTCCCTCGAATAGAGGACCTTTAATCCATCATGATTAGCCCATGCGCACGAGATAGCAATGCATGAATAAATAAAGCAATAACATGCGGAAAGTAAATAAAAAAATAATAAAACATAAATGGTGAATGAACACAAAATTAAATAACAGAATAAAACATGTTCTTGAAAGTTTCTCAAGCGGTACGTTGAGTCGTATCCCAAGTACAGACCGCATTACCGTCCATTCGGATTCGGCTACGTTCTATTCGTTTTTTTTTGTGTAAGCAGTGTCCGTGAATGAGTGGTTAGTGTGTGTGTTGAAGGTGGTTGTGCGTGAGTTGGTTTTTGTGAGGTGTTGCGTGAAGTGAGTGTGTTTTACCGTGTCAATCAATGAATGAAAAAAGAGAGGGCGTGTATGTGTCTCATTGTGTTGAGAGCCGATGGATGTTTGTGGTGTGTGGCAGTTTGTGGTAGAGAGAGAGAGGGACGTGTCAGTCTAAGGAAAATGAGAGAGTGTGGAGAAGCTGTGAGTGGCGCTAAGGGTTTTGTCTCCTTCTTTAGAGAGAGGCAAGAGAGAGACTAGAGGGGGGATTATTTTCTTTGTGAATTTTTGTGTGAGCCGTGAGGAGTGAGAAGAGTTTAGGGGTTGGTTTTGTCCTCTTTTTATAATAGTGCATGTTAGGGTTTCCTTGTTTGTGCATGGCTTAAAAGGGGAACAAACTAAACAATTATGAGGTGTATTTAATTAAGTTATTTAGGGAAAGAATATTTGTATTTTTGGTGGAGGAATATCTTTAATTTGGGAGGTGATTTATTTAGATTAGGAAGAGGATTTGATTGGATTTTAACATGTGTTAAATATGTTTTAAGTATTTTGGATTGGATTTGGTGGGCCTTGGGCTTGTGGGTTGGTTGTGTGTGGGCTTAGGCTTGTGGCTTGGTTGTGTGTGGGCTTAGGCGTGTGGCTTAGTGTGGATTGCGGGGATTTTGGGACAATGACAAATTTAAAAACAGAGATTAATCAAGCGAGCCCGAGGCTAAACAAAAGAATTAAATTTTGATAAGGTATTAATTTTTAAATTTTTCCCTTCCTACGTCCGTTTCCCGTGACTTCCGTAACTTATCGGGTAGTGCCTCCATATGAGGCTCATCATCGGGCTTCATGCAAAAATGAAGTGCCTACACCTAGATTTCCCGAACTATCTAGGCCAGTGGTCTGTTTAGGGGGTGTATATTGTTCATCTGGTGACATGGTTGACCTGGACAGGTGGCCTTCTCTCTTGTGTTGGATTATTTTGAGGTATCAACCTGAACTCCTGCATCAGGACCGATCTCCTCAAGTCTCTTCCAATATCTCATTGATTCTCTGGCTGGGGTGCTCTTGGCTTCTGGGCAGTCCCCCCTCGGGCGATCTTCTCTTCTACCCCCAACAACACAAACTTTCTTGCCTGCTCTAAAATCGCGACATAATCTAGTATCTCCTGGATCCTCAGGTGAGACCATAACCTCCCGACTTTCATAGCCCCTTTAAAATTTCAGCGCCTCCGGGGAGTCATACGCCCTGACCTCTAAAACTAGGTCGTGGCACCTATCGATAAAGCTTTTAAAAGACTCGTCGTCTCCCTACTTCATAAACCTCAACGATCCCATCGTCTTCCTTGGTACACATGCCCTTTGAAATGGCATACGAATGACTTCCTTAGTTGGGAGAAGCTGTTGACACTTCCCGGGGTCAAGTTCCTAAAACACAAGCTGGTTGATCCACCCAGAGTCGATGGGAATACCCTGCAGATGGCAGCCCCTGCCGTTCCCTGAATTTCCATCAACAAAACAACTTCTCAATGTGGCACTTGGGGTCCGTGTTGCCCTTGTAGACATCCATCGAGGGCATGGTGAATCTCCTTGGAAACTCCACCGCCAATATCTCCTTCATGAAAATGGACACTGTCTCCATATCTTAGTCACTTCGTATCCCCCTATTCATGTTTTCCTCTAACCTTTTCATCTTTCTCCAGAACTAATTCCTTATTTGGCTCTCGAAACTGTTATGTCCACGTCCATGGGTTTCCCTCCGCCTTCCGCTACGGGCGTGATATCTCTCGTAACTGGGAATTTGGTACCCTTCCCTTGGGTATCACTTCAAATCAATCTCCGCCAAACATGGGCTATTGCTGGAAGATTCTGAGATTTTCCTTTCTTCCTCCACTTCCCACGGCTCTTTTACCCGTATAGCACCGGCTACTACTGTAGATCTCAATTTTTGGGTGTTCCCCCTCCCATCTTCGCGGTCTCCGTCCACTTCGGTGATCATTTTTCCTTTTTCTATTTCTTCATTCCTTTTGCTAGGACCTACTTCGTATTTTTCTCTCGTCTTCCTCTCTGAGTTCTCAAACTTCTCCAATATAGCCTTCATGAAGGTTTGGGTCGCTTCCATTTCCTTTCGAGCATATTTTCTCCCACTTCTCAAGGTTTCTTCCATTTTCTCCCTCCACTTTGTCATAGAGGCCTCTGAAGATCGGTGATTTCCATCTCCTATTATTGTCTTAGTGTGTTGCTGCTTCTTGTACTAATCCCCACAGACGGCGCCAACTGTTGACAGCTGATTTTCATTATAGGGGTGATTTGGTAAAATCGATTCCTTGAACAAAATCTCCCCCAAGTAGTGAATTTGTTTGGTTTGTTAGGAACCAAAGAAAACTTAGTAGACAAATTGAAAAACACGCACATAAGAACAGATGATTTAACTTGGTTTGACGGAATGGATTCAACCTTCCACATATGCTAAAGAACAAAAATATATTATAAGGAGCTCGGGTCAAACCGACTTGCTTCGTCTCTCTCTCTCCTTAAGTTTTTTTCTCTTTCTTACAAGTTATAAGAATGCGATAGAAAATTAACCAACCTCTTATAATGTGTTCTCGACCCATTTATATATTGTGTCTAAAACCAATATTCCGCCAACTTGTTACGCCAGCCACGTTACCAAGTCATCATTCCGTAGGCTCTCTTCCCTAATTACCCTACAAATAGTAGTTATGCCACCTAACACAGCTACTCTCTGCCATCTAAACCACATTAATTAACCTTTATTTTGGTAATTGCTACACATTCTGCCCATGTGCCAAACTGTATGCCAACCACTCACGCGGTTACGTGTGTCAGGCAATAAGCATGAAGCTCTCTTTCATCCCATCAACAGCTGGCCTACTCCTACCTCATCAATCCTTGGGAAGCTCAAACCACTGTCTAGGAGTATAATGTTGCATCCCCGATCCATATCCTTGGTTCGATATCCCAAAATAAGTGAAACTCTTCCTCACAGTTACTAGAAGGTCGGGTCGGCAAAACGAACCTTCACTCCCCTCATCTTCTCTTCAAAATGGTCAAGCCTGCACTGAGCCCCTTTTTCATGTAGAAATATTGAGAAATAGCTTCCCTGATGATAGTCTGAATATTATGATTTTCTTCTAACTTGTATCTTCCAATGATCGCCCTCCCCAGGCGTATATGACTACGCCTCTTTTGGTTCATCTTGAGCTTCCTTCATCATGCTTCAAGGCTGAAATCGGAACCCTCAATTCGATCTGATAATGTAGCTAATTCTGACCCTCTGGGTATGGACACTCATCTTTGCAAAGGTCTTGGGCCCCATCTTGGTAGGTGAAATCCATTTACTATCCTTTTCCATACTTCGGCTCTTCTTGGGTCCGAAAATCACCATCAACAAAGATATCAAGTTAAAGAGAAATTACAACCATGCTATCTCAACTTGATTTACGTGAAAATGAACTAATGAAGTAAAGTACACATGCGTGTAATCAGCATAATTAATTAATATTTGTTTTAAATTTTAATTTAAAAGTAAATATTTCATAAAAAAATTACATATTATCGATTAACAAATCATAAGTTTCAAAATAAGATCGATTATCGATATGTTTTGATGAAAATTGAGTCAAAAAATGACATTTATATTTATAAAAGAAAAATAATTTCAAACCATTCATTTTCAAACACCTATATCTCTTTTATCCAAATTCCAAATCACAATACGTGCGCCATCAATAACATCATGGTAAAGTATCGTCATTTTATTCCCAGATTATATGAAATGCTTGATAAGTTGCATGGTTACAAAATATTATCTAAAATTAATCTTAAAAGTGGATACCATCAGATTATGATAAAGGAATATGATGAATAAAAAACTGCATTTAAGACTAAATATATGATTTTTAAGTGGTTAATAATGTCATTTAATCTTACAAATGCACTTATCATATTTATGAGGTTAATGAATCATGTTTTCATGCTTATATAGGTCATTTTGTGGTAGTTTACTTTGATGACATTCTTGTGTACAACCATGATTTAGACAAACATGTATGACACTTAAGACTAGTGTCTGATGTCTTATGTAAAGAGAAACTATATGATAACTTTAAGAAATGTACATTCTACATGGATAGAGTCATTTTTCTTGGATTTATTATTTCCAAATATGGCATTAAGATTGATCAAGAAAAAGGTTATGACTATACAAGAGTGGCTTAAACCTAAGTACATGACAGAAGTTATGAGATTTCATGGATTGCCTAGCTTCTACAAGAAGGTTCGTAAAAGACCTTAGAAGCATTGCCTCACCCCTTACAGCAGTGGTGAAGAAGTCAGTTGGGTTCCAATGGGGTGAGGAGTAAGAGAAAGCATTTTGTAGCCTTAAGAAGAAATTATGCATTGCACATGTTCTTACACTTCCTAAACTTGAGAGTACTTTCGAAATTGAGTGCGATGCGAGTGGCACATGAATTGGAGCAATATTGATGCAAAAGAAGAATCTTATCGCATTCTTTAGTGAAAAATTATATGGGGCAGCACTTCGATACCCTACTTATGATTATTAGCTCTAAACACTCCCAAGAGATATGGAGACATGGCAACATTAGCTTTGGCCTAAAGAGTTCATCATTCATATAGATCATGAGTCATTGAAGCATTTCAAGGGGCAAGGTAAATTGAATAAACGACATGCACAATGAAATGAGCTCATTGAGACATTTCCATACATCATCTGCTACAAGTACAGTAAGGAAAACATTATTACAAATGCATTGTCACGAAGGTACACACTTCTTACTCTATGCAAGATAGAATGTTAGGATTCGAGTTTATCATTGAACTTTCTGCTCAAGATTCTAACTTTGTTACTATTTATGATGCATGCGCTAAGAGTTCATTTAGTAAATTCTATAAACATGCTTGTTTAGGGGGAGTAAAGTTTGTATTCTTAATTGTTCGATGTATGACTTGCTAGTTAAAGAAGCATATGGGGAGGATTAATGGAGTATTTTGGCATTATCAAGACTTTAGGAGTGTTGAGCGAGTGTGTGATAGATGCTTGACATGTAAAAAAACTACGTCTAAGGTTATGCCTCATGGGCTTTATATCCCTTTACCAGTACCTAGTGAGCTTTGGATTGAAATCTCAATGGACTTTGTATTGGGCTTGCCTATGATTAAAAGGGGAAGAGATTCAATCTTTGTGTTAGTTGATAGGTTTAGTAAGATGGTAAACTACATTGCATGAAATAAAACTGATGATACCACTGATATTGCTAATTTATTCTTTAGAGAGAGTGTGACTCAATAGGATTCCTAGGAGTATTGTATCTGATCATGATGTTAAGTTCCTTAGCCATTTTTGGAAAGTTTTATGGGGTAAGTTATAGACAAAACTTTTATACTTTACTACTTGTCACCCAAAAACATATGATCAAACGGAAGTGGTAAATAAAAATTTAACTCAATTATTGTGCACTATTGTCACTAAGAATCTAAAGTCATATGAGGAATGTTTGTCATTCATATAATTTACATATAATAGGTGCATACATTCTTCTACTGGTTACTCGCCTTTTATGATTATTCATGGTTTTAATCCACTAATTCATTTGGATTTGTTACCATTAACTATTGATGAGCGAGGGGGCTTGGATGGAAAGAAAAAGGCAGAGTTGGTTTAGTCGATACATGAGAAGACACGTGCGCATATTGAAAGAACGAATGAACAATATGTCTCTCATGCGAACAAAGGTAGAAAGTGTGTTGTGTTTGAGCCTAGATATTGGGTGTGGCTACACATGCACAATGAGAGATTCCCAGCACAAAGAACATCCAACTTACAGCTAAGAGGTGATGGGCCATTTGAAGTCTTGGAGCGCATCAATGAAAATGCTTATAAATCGGATCTTCCAGGTGAGTATAGCATTTATGCTACCTTCAATGTGTGATTTATCTGTTTTTTATATAGATCCATATTCGAGGTCAAATCCTTTAAAGAGGGAGGGAATGATGTGAATCAAAGAACATAAGGAGATTGACCTATTAGAGATTCGACCAAATATGGAATTGATCAACTTCAAGTTCCCATTGAGCCAATTACGAGGCACAAAACTAAGAAGATAAAAGAAGCGATGGTAGGCCTAGTCTAAGGATTTGTGGTTGAATTCAACAAATGGACTCAATGAGAAGAATCAAGTCAAGTGGGCTATAGATAAGAGGGTCCAAGCTATTTCAAATTGATCCAAGTGTTTAAAGAACAAGCCTAAGATTAATAAGAGCAATGCAAGCCCAAAGAGCTACAAGGATGCGCATATGGAAGATTATTTGGCTTAGATTGATTTTTTATGTTATATTCATGTAATTTTTATGTGGGCCATCGACATTAAAGCCCACATGAAAATTTGACTTTAATTAGTAGTTATTTGTATTTATTTAGTGGTCAAATTAGTTGGTTACCTTATCTAGGGTAGTTTTCCTAAAGTGGGGAGTTAATTTTCTATTAGGATTGGGTAGTTAATTTCCTATTGGTGTTAGATTAGAATTTTTTTTTTTTTTCTTTTTCCTAGTTGGATAAGTATTGTACATATTATTTAAAGGGTTATTTCTCATTAATGAAAGACATACAACTCTCAACAAAAAAATCAAGCATCTTGTCGTGAGTGCACGGGTTATAATTTCAGTTTTAGTTTTGTGTATCTTTTTGTGTTCATTGTAATTCTTTGAGTCTTTAATCATTCTTGGTGTCACGTAATAAAAAAAATCAATCAAGGAAGATAAAAAAAAATCAAGAAAGTTCAAGAAAGATAAAGAAAATCTAAGAAAGTTCAAGAACGTTCAGAGGAAAAAATTTAGTAGATGGCTAAGTTTAACCTACTTGCTTGCACATTAAGATATCCCATCTTCATTCATATCTCTGTAATCTTGATTAAGTCTCGAATTTGCTATTCTCGTCATACCATTTCTTGCTAGCTAATTAAGACTACACTTGATAGTTAGTTCTTGATCGAGTTGGTTGTTCATCAAAGAACTTTGGGTAATCTCTTTGGCTAGTAAAAGGTAGAGAGTGCGAGCATAGCATCAGGTAAAAGCCAATTAATTGTAAACACGAGTGGAGTGACATCTTGAGTACAAAGACGTGAGCTCGGTGAGTTTTATTTTTTGTTTTTATTACGTTCTTATTATTGGTATTTTGTTTTGTTGAGACTTTGAGATAGCATAATCAAGTTTAGACGCTAAGCTTGCAGCCATGGAAGGAAGGCTAATGGATATGATTGAAAATTTGATGTCAATGGTAGATAGAGAAATAGAAGGAATGGCAAAAGATATTGATGGGTTGCGAAGATCTGTGGAGAGGTTTTCAAGGAACATGCTGTTGGAGTTAAATCAAGTCCCAATATCAACAAATCATGCACAAAAACCACATATGAACACATCAAAGGAGGTGCGGAATATACTCACATTGATGGGTTTGATGCTAGGAAGAACACAACCAAAACGCACTGCATGTTACTGCGGCTCGGCAGTGAGCTGCGAAGAAGGTAGACTGCTCGGCTTGGGGGGCTGCTTCCTCCCCAAGAATCGGCCATGCATGAACTCCATTGAAGCTCCAAGCTTCAAGCTTTCCAAGCTCATGAAGACACTTCCCTATCACCTACGTATCACTCAAGGTGTGTGCTAGCACTCAGTTTTGCAACAAAACTTTCACCTTGCTTCTCTATTTACTCGGAAAAAACAGAACAAGAAGAAGAAGAAGACTGTTGCCAAAACCGTGAAGGAGAGAAAGAAAGGGAGGGGAGAAATTTTCACGTGTAAACCGTGATGATGAGAGAGTGAAGGCAAAATGGTTTTTCTTTTATATTTATATTTTATTTCCAAAATAAAATCAATACCAAAAACTTTCATTTACCAAGTACAAAAGTCAAGAAAGCAAAAGGCTTTCATCATTTCAACTTTTGCTTTAAGTCACATCACATCACTTTAATAAAGTGACATGTTGTCAAGTCACATCACTCAAAGTGACAATTGATTTGACGATTGATGCGACTAACGATTTGACGCTTGATGTGACTTGCGTGCCGCGCTCGAATTCGAAATGCGAATGCGCTCGCAATCACTCTCGGGCTCGGGTTCGCTAATTCCAAATTAACGAATTTTCCGTCGCGTCGTAATTAAATGATTACGCCTAGCGAATTCACTATTCACGTCGCTAACGAATTAATTCTAAATTAATTCGTTCGCCCGAATTAAAATCTAATTTTAATTCCGCGTCGAAATCCAATTTCGATTAATATATCGAATATATTAATTTTATCGATTAATTCCAAATTAATCATTCTCTCTCTTTAATTAATATTTTATCCGAGATAAAATATCTCCGTAATTAATCCCAGATTAATTTTCTCTCTCATCGAATTAATCCCAGATTAATTCTATCTCTCTCTTCTAATTAATCCCAGATTAATCAAAGTGCGAGTAATACGTCATCGGTGAATCTTCAGGAAGCGACCCATGAGATCTCCGGATATGTTGGCAGTAAATACGATCGTCGGACTGTCCGAACACGTAAGTACCTCGTACTACGTTATATCGATTTACAAGACAAGGTTGGCTTCTAGCAAAGCGCCATGCCTACCCAATTCTCCAGAAATATTCTTACAGGAATATATAGATCTGTATCAAGCGTAGTATACCGTAGTATTGTGTATATCGGCCCAGTATCGGATAATCACGTGCTAGGGCTGGGGTGGATAAGTGTCTCCCCCGTCCGAAGCACATATCGGATGTCTGGTAACATAGTCTCTATAATCGGATATACATGACCTGGTCACAATATCCCGATTGGTTGCGCAACACTCAAGAGCACTAGTACCGTATCCTGCGTGACATCAACTCCAATATGACTGAAGTGATACTTCCGTCTTGACATCACACCCAATACACTACGACTCTCTGATAAACCCAGAAATGGTGTACACAGAACCCGTTCAAAGTCCCCTACCACCAAGACCAAAGTCTATCGATTATCGTAAGTATTAGCGATGTAAGTCTCAGGTTAAGACCATACACACCTACCTTGATTTCGGCCTCCCATAGACACATAGTCATAATACCAATGGGATTCCGAGGGGTCTATCCAGAGCGAAGCTGTTTCCCGTACCATCGGTGAAACACGACCTCCTATCGCACTTGCATAAGTATCCAATACTTATATATATGAGAACTATGCCGTTGTGCCCTCACAACACGCACAAGTGCAATACTAGCCTATTCCGCATTATCGATGTCCAGTCTCGATAATACTACGGCTAGGGATATTTAATGATTAATCCTTCGTGGACTGATACTGTCTCATATCATCTCAATCCAGGAACTAATCATAGGGACCTCTCTTCATTTATATATCTATGGTGATCTAATCACAAATGATGAGAGTGCAATTTCCTTGTCACATAGTTAATTTGCTACAACAACACAATGATCTGTGCAAATAGTGACGCTATGGGTCATTTTGTCCAACAATCTCCCACTTGGCACATAGCCAGTCACTCAAGTGTCCCACACCTGAACTATGTACGGTTCGCTCAAATTGCTGAGGAAAGGTTTTCGTCAGCGGATTTGCTTAATTATCGTCTGACGCGATTTACACGATCATCACATCGCCACGATGTATGATCCGAACGAATCAGATGATATAGAAGTATATATCTGGATCGTCGATGAGACCTTTAATTCTTTAGCCTGTGCTGACGCCTAGCTCAGCTGCTAACAGAACTATATCTAATCTAATTAGATTTATTATCGATCCAAATGGCTTCTATTGCTGCCTCAGCTGCAGCAATAATCCGCATTTGTTGTTTATTCGGCAACAGTTATCTTGCTCGGAAGATTTCCAGCTCACTGTCCCGTTATTCAAACTTTATAGTACCGCAGTATTTAATCGTTTGGAAACTTGCTGCAGTGATCCCAGTCACTTCAAGTTCTCCTTTTCCATAGTTTAAGATACATCTTTAGTTCTCTAGATACTAACAGATGTTCTTAACTTCAATCCACCAGTGACTATCACTTGGATTGACCCGATTGTGACTCCATATGCTCGAAGCGTATGAGACACCAATATAAGTACATTTTAAATGTACAATTTCTCAGAGAGTGTTACCAACTCCAAATCTAGCCCAGTAGATCTTTATTCCTTGAATAAAGGTTGTTACTCCCCAGAATTCTACGGAGAATTTCTTATGAAAGCCAAGCTTTCACCGATTGTTTTATGGGAATTTCATTGTCAGTGCCCTCTCCCACTAACCTCCTTATATACACAAGAATTATTTCGTTTTGAGTCAAATCATAAACTATTATGATTATTTCAAAACGTCAGTTCCAAGAACCTCATGCTTGCTTCAATCCAAACATGGATCGAATAACCGGTAACCTTGTTTGTCGGTTATACAAAATCGTCAGGATGTTGAAAGCATCCTCCAAAAGGTTTCCTTTTCAGGAAAGCGATTTTGATCTGCAACTGACATATTTCATAAATGAAATATGCAGTTATCAACAAGCATCTTCAAAATGGATTTACCATGGCAACAGGTAAAAGGTTGAACCGTTATTAACACAATGTTGATAACGATACCTTTCCGTCAAAAGCCCTGCTTTGTACGTTGGTATGTTGCCTTCCATGTATGTCTTCCTTGAAGACGTTTAATGTACCATAGGCAAATGCCTTGTGGTACAACAACTAGTATCCAAATAGTTGTTAAACATGGAATCCATTCCGGACTCATGGCACTTTGCCATAACAGAGAGTCGATACCTCGTATCACTTCCTCTAAACGTAGTCGGATGGTACACCTCCATAAGATTGACATCTTAATGAGGTTAGATCAGAAACCCATACCCTAGGTTGTTTTCTGACTCTATCCGATCTACGAAGTTTCTTGTGTATTTGAAGATTAATGGTATAGATTCATCATAGATGAATTGTTTGTGTTCCATTAAGGACTTCGTGCTATGAATAGTATTACTCCGATTTTCATCGAGTATCACTATCCTCCACACCAACACTGCATATCGGTATTTCTCTCAGGAAAAACCGCATGGTGCAACAATCACATTGTTCTCATGTGAGATTTATAAGTACTATACTTATGGTTTCCTTTCAGGATAACCTATATTGGCACTTATCCAATTTGGGTTCTTAGTTTGGTATCATCCAAACGTTATGCCTAGCATACCCAAATTATCAGGAATGAGAAACCTCGTTTCTTCTCTGTTCATATCCTATATGATATCTGTCAAACAGATTTATATGGAACCTTATTCTAAATAAGTTTTGCACTGTTAATACATATCCTGTTGAAGGAAACAGTAGCTCAGAGCGACTCGTGAAAAACCTAATCATGTCCAACAAAACTTGGTTTTTTAGTTCTGACACACCGTCTATTGACGTGTCTCGGGAGGAGTCCTCATATGAAAGAATACCGTACTCTTTCATGTACGTATGAAACTTACTGCTTAAGTATTTACCAATACGGTCTTACCGTAGCGGCATAATACTACAGCCGATCTGTTTGTATACTTCGTGTCGAAACTCAAAGTTTCGTATTTGTGTTCTTCAAAAGAAACACATAACCATAACGTGATGCCTCATCCGTTAAGGTCACGAAATATTCATGTACACATCTAGCCAAGCTAGATATGGGCCCATATAGGGCCCACTTACTTCACCATGAATAGGGCTAACAGATCGGTGGCACTTACACTATTACCTAGTAAATAGTATTTTAGGTACTTTACCTAGTAAACTAGATTCGTAGACCTTATTTGAATAGTCAAATCAGTCCTAGTACCCACTCTTCAAAAGTGTGGATATACGAGTCTTGTTTAATTGTGTCCCAGACAACAATGCCACAAATAAGTCTCTATTGATCAAATCAATATGAGCTATTTATTTGTCATTTTATATGTTTGAGATTTTATTTATATTCAAAATATAAATTCTGTTATTCACATCTAATGTGTTTATCTCGTATCATCTTTATATAATAAAACACTTAGTGTTCTAGAATATAAAGGTTTTATCCGCAATGGATTAAACACTGATATAGAGATAATGTCTCTAGTCAAACTAGTTACATTATAACAGTTCCTAATTTAAGTACATACCCAAAGGGTAGTTCCTAAACTTAGGTATCCACGGTCGAAACAGCGACTTCTTCGTCCAGTTTCCGATTTGCAGAGAAATCTCGGTTTAAAGTCAGTATCCAACTCATAGCGGATTCTGAACATCAATACACATATTTTATGTACCACACTAAGTATTTAAAATCTAATTTCAATACTAGTAGTGAACATAACTTTGACAAATATTTTTAAAGTTAGAGCCTCGCCCTTCTTTAATTCCTTCGTGTCTTCCATATCCAAATGGTAGTCACTTTGGGATATCAATTAATTATCCTTTTCAATATTTCACAAACTTTGGCCAAGCCTTGGGTTTCGGAATATCGAAACGATGTGCACCTCGTGCTACATGCCCAATTGCAAACTTTGACTTTATCTCTCCTCTAGAATAGTCAATTAATTCTTAAGAATTATTAATTGCAATTTTAATACTTTTAAATCTAAAGATAGATTTATTATAAGTATATTAATTAAGCATTAAAGTCATCATCACATAAATCTTCCAAAGATTTTATGCTCTACTATTTGCTTAATTTTGGGCGTAACGTATAATAAGTTATTTTATCAAATAAAGTAACCTATTATTTATTCCCACCCATTTGAAAATTAAATCATTTAAAATATTTTAATCCCAGATTATAATTTAAATATCCAACTTTTCAATTTCTTATCTTGATTACAATAGTCTAACTATTTAATCAACGATTAGTGGTACTATATATATTATAATGATTATAATAGTCCAACTATATAATCAAATATAATCCAAATTAATTAACCTCAATTACATTGATTACTATAATCCAATTATAAAATCAACTGTAAACTGAAATTAATTAATTCAAATATATTGATTAATATAATCCAATTATATATAATCAAGTATAATACAGTCCAACTGTTTATTAAAAAACATAAAATATTAGTCCAACTAATACTTTTGATTAATATGACGAATAAAATAAAATGAGCGTGTTAGCGAGTATTCGAACGAATGTTGCAAATTCAATACTTGCCTCCCACTATTTTTCGTCGAGCCTCTAACCCTCTGTCGAGTACTCGGGAAACCGTGTTTCCTAGTGGGCTAGGATCCCGTTAAATAACACACAACCCTGACTTTGGCCAATAAAAAGCTGTATGCTATTTAACTAGGTAGATCTCACAGATCAATTGGATCTCATCCAATTCCTAGATCCGGTTAGGTGGACATCCAAGTCCGAAACATATGTATAATGTCAATGTATCCAATACATTTTCCTAACCCTATCCTCCAATCATCTAGGCCTTGGCTTTGGCCAAAAACAAACCTAATGATTCCAGTTAAGCAGGACTCATTGACGAGGAAAGTTTTGTAATCAATGTCATTGGACAAAAGTGTGATCTGACTTTGGCCAATAAAAATCACGATTTGGACAAGACACCGATATGCAACAAAACTCTCATGATTCAAGTACATCCTTGATTGACAAAGGTCTTGACTTTGGTCAATAAAAACCAATGCCAACTTCGGATCAAGAATCATTCAATGGAAGGATATTTGCTTAAATAAAACGAGGGTTTTTCGCGTGCAAATTGGCTACCAATTTAATTATCTTTGTTAAGGTCTCATCATCATACACCCTTAAACATGCATTCTAAATACATAATAAAGCGAGTATGAAATAAAATAATAATGATATGCGGATGGATATTTACATTGATCCTAGATCAAATCTCTCACTTTCTCTCTCCTCCGCTAGCACTTGTATTACTTATACCGTTACACTACACTTCTAAAGAAACCTCTTTTACATGGAGGGGAATAGGTGAGAAGAGAATACAAAGAAATAAGAGATAAGGCTGGACACGCAGGTCCAATTTAATAAATCAAATTTATTACAATTTCCAAAATCGCCCAACCCGACTAATATCCATCCGATATACATTATTCAAACATCACAACCATGTATTCATACAAGCATGTTATCAATCAATCAATCAAATTAATTAATCTTGATAATTAGTGATCATCCAATGTTCAAACAAAGATTTGATTTTGTTCGAGTCAAACTCGTTTTGCGAATAAGTACTCAAAGTACGAATTCTTGAATTAAATTAAACTACATAATTAAATCCAATTTAATACGCATTTAATTCTAATTCACTATTTAATCCAAATTAAATATTACACTTTTATTAACGAACCTTTACGACTTAAATTCCAAATTTAATCGCAACGGGTCTCAAAGCCCGATTAACATCTAATGTTTTATTAATTAAAGTCCAATGGGCTTTTAATTAATTTCTATAGGCGTGGACTTTTGGTCAACTCGGGTCAAACCGAACAACCAAAATCCAATCCGGGAGTTACCCCATAAGCCTTTAAATTAATTTTGGCCCATTAGGCCCAATTAAATAATTAAGGTCCATTAAGTCATAATTGGACCTTTTGGATTCGGTTTTGGGCCTAATTGGATCCAACCAATTTTGCCTAAACCCAACTTTGTTACAACAAAGCCCAAAAGCCCAATTACAACCTAACAAGCCCAATTTCCAAAATCAAGCCCAAATTAATTAACTTATAAAATTCCAAATTTCACAATTAATTAACCTAAGTGTAATACACAATCAATTACCCAATTAACATTTCTAAAACATCAATTAGCCTAATTAATCATGCACTTTAACAACCAAATAGTGTCCAACACAATTCAATTAAAATCAAACCCAATTAACATGCTTTCAAGTCTCGGCAATTAGGGGTTTTTCAATTCGATTCGGTTTCAATCCAATTGAGTCCACAATCTTAATTTCCAAATCAATTCAATTCATCCAATGAATCAAACAACAAAATCACAATGAATTTCATGTCCATAAAGATTCGGCCAAGCCACTTAAAAGGGAAAAATGTTCCAAATCAAAATTCAATCCAATTGAACTTCAAAACAACATTAACCAATTGTTTTAAGTCATCCAATGATCAAACAAAACAAAATTACCAAGACATTAGGGTTATGCAATTTTCGGCCAAGCCTTCAATTTGGGGAAAATTGAATCCAATCCAATTTCATGAAATTGATCACACACAATCTCAATTAAACATGTTCTAAGCATACTTAAAACATCCAATTCAATTAAAACATGCTCAAAACATTTTACCCAATTTCAAGTTTCATTTCAACCTAAAGAATTGGGGAAAATTGATCCAATCCAATTTCTTGAAATTGATCATGCACAACTTCAATTCAACCTCATTCAAGCATAATGCATCAAACAATTCAACCAAATCATGCCTAAATCGAGTTTACCCAAATTAAAGTTTTGACAAAAATAAGCAAATTGGGGAAAATCAATCCAATCAATTTTTTATCAAATTGATTACATATAACTCAAATTAGATCAAATATAAGCATTCTTAAAGAATCAATTTGTCAGAATCAAGCTAAAATCAAAAAGCCCCAAATTTGCTCAAGAACCCTAATTCGGTTTTCATGCATCAAAGGCTCAAGATACCATTGTTGGAGTTAAATCAAGTCCCAAGATCAACAAATCATGCACAAAAACCACATATGAACACATCAAAGGAGGTGCGGAATATACTCACATTGATGGGTTTGATGCTAGGAAGAACACAACCAAAACGCACTGCATGTTACTACTCGGCAGTGAGCTGCGAAGAAGGTAGACTGCTCGGCGTGGGGGCTGCTTCCTCCTCCAAGAATCGCCATGCATGAACTCCATTGAAGCTCCAAGCTTCAAGCTTTCCAAGCTCATGAAGACACTTCCCTATCACCTACGTATCACTCAAGGGTGTGCTAGCACTCAATTTTGCCACAAAAAAACGTCACCTTGCTTCTCTATTTACTCGGCAGAAAAAAAGAACAAGAAGAAGAAGAAGACTGTTCCAAAACCGTGAAGGAGAGAAAGAGAAAAGGGAGGGAGAGCATTTTCACGTGTAAACCGTGAATGATGAGAGAGTGAAGGCAAAATGGTTTTTCTTATATTTATATTTTATTTCCAAAA
>SKCR01002130.1:0-27940 GCA_019454045.1 Zanthoxylum bungeanum | reverse complement strand
AAAAACAAACTGGACAAACAGTTTGCTCGTTTCTTGGAGATTTTCAAAAAACTGCACATAAACATACCATTTGCAGAAGCCTTGGAACAAATGCCCAGCTATGTAAAATTCATGAAAGATATTCTTTCACGAAAACAGAGATTGGGAGATTACGAGACAGTAGCTTTAACAGAAGAATGCAGCGCCATCATTCAGAGGAAGCTTCCCCCAAAATTGAAAGATCCTGGCAGTTTCACAGTTCCATGCTCAATTGGAGAACAACACACATCGGTAAGGCTTTATGTGATTTAGGTGCCAGTGTTAATTTAATGCCTTTTTCTATTTATAGGAAACTACAAATTGGAGAAGCAATGCCTACCTCGGTATCTTTGCAACTTGCTGATCGAACACTAACATTTCCATGAGGAGTTGTTGAAAATGTGCTGGTCAAAGTTGACAAACTCATCCTTCCAGCAGACTTCATCATCCTTGACATGGAAGAAGACAAAGAAGTACCCATCATTCTTGGGAGACCATTTTTGGCTACAGGTAAAACTGTGATTGATGTGCAAAAAGGAGAATTAACCATGAAAGTGCAGGACCAAGAAGTGACCTTTAATGTTTTCAAAGCTATGAAATTTCCGAGCGATGAAAAGGAAGAAGAAGAATGCTCATCAGAGTTGATGTTATTGATAGTATCATTCAGGATACTCAGCCAAATCCCACTGATACACTTGAGGCTTGTATCACCAATATGATTGACAGCGAGCTAGATGCTGAAATCCTAGAATGTATCATACCTCATACGACAAACCATTTCGTTTCAAAGTAACACAACCCAATGAAGTTGGAACTACCAAAAAGATCGGATCAAGCCTTCGATTGAAGAACCACCACAGTTAGAGCTAAAGTTACTTCCGAGCCATCTCAGGTATGCATTTCTTGGTAACTCTTCTGAATTACCTGTTATTATTTCTTCTTCACTAACATTGGAGCAGGAAGAAAAATTGCTGAAAGTGTTACGAGAACACAAAAGAGCCATTGGCTGGACTATAGCAGACATTCGAGGCATTAGTCCATCATTTTGCATGCACAAGATCCTGATGAACGATGAGTACAAACCCACAGTGGAGTATCAACGGAGACTCAATCCAATCATGAAGGAAGTTGTGAAGAAAGAAATCATCAAATGGTTGGATGCTGGTATCATTTACCCCATCTCAGATAGCACTTGGGTAAGTCCTATGCAGTGTGTACCAAAGAAAGGAGGAATTACTATAGTCACCAATGAAAAGAACGAGTTGATCCCAACAAGAACAGTGACTGGATGGAGAGTATGCATGGATTACAGGAAACTTAACAAAGCCACAAGGAATGACCATTTTCCACTACCATTTATTGACCAGATGTTAGACAGATTGGCAGGACATGAGTTCTATTGCTTTCTTGATGGATATTCAGGGTACAATCAGATTGCCATCGCACCAGAAGACCAGGAGAAAACTACATTTACATGTCCCTATGGTACTTTTGCTTTCCGCAGGATGCCATTTGGATTATGTAATGCCCCTGCCACTTTTCAGCGTTGCATGATGGCCATCTTCTCAGACATGCTGGAGCAGAGTATGGAGGTTTTTATGGATGATTTTTCTGTGTTTGGAGATTCATTTGACCATTGTTTGCAAAATTTGGAACAGGTATTACAAAGGTGCGAAGATACAAACCTGGTACTCAACTGGGAGAAATGCCACTTCATGGTGCAAGAAGGCATTGTTCTTGGACACCGGATCTCACAAAAATGGATTGAGGTAGACAAAGCAAAGATCGAGAATATTGAAAAACTACCTCCACCAACATCTGTCAAAGGGATTCGAAGTTTTCTTGGACATGCAGGTTTTTACAGGAGATTTATCAAAGACTTTTCCAAAATTGCTAAACCTCTTTGCAATCTTTTGGAAAAGGATGTGCATTTTAACTTCACCAAAGAATGCCAGGAAGCTTTCGAGATCTTAAAACAGAAACTGATTTCTGCTCCCATCATTGTAGCACCAGATTGGACCCTTCCATTCGAGGTAATGTGTGATGCTAGTGATTTTGCTGTAGGTGCAGTTTTGGGACAACGCAAAGCAAAGATTTTCCACACCATTTACTACTCCAGTAGAACTCTGAATGAAGCTCAACTCAACTACACAACCACTGAAAAGGAATTGCTTGCAGTTGTGTACGCTTTTGACAAATTTCGTTCTTATCTGTTGGGTCCCAAAGTGGTGGTCTACACAGATCATTCAGCAATCAAATATCTTATCACAAAGAAAGATGCCAAACCAAGATTGATTCGTTGGATTCTTCTTTTGCAAGAATTCGACGTGGAGATCAGAGACAGGAAAGGAACAGAGAATCAGGTGGCAGATCATCTATCAAGGCTCGAGAATGGAGAAACAGCTGATAAAGATCCATCAATCAAAGAAACTTTTCCAGATGAACAACTATTTTCCATAAATCAACAGGAAGTCCCTTGGTATGCTGACTATGTCAATTACATTGTGTCAGGTAAATGGCCGTTGGAATGGACAACTCAGTAACGGAAAAAGTTCTTCAAAGAAGTCAAGCACTATGTCTGGGATGAGCCGTACCTGTTCAAACGGTGTGCTGATCAATTATTGAGACGGTGTGTTCCACATAAGGAGGTCAACAGTGTTTTGCAACACTGTCATTCATCACCATATGGCGGACACTTCAGCGGAAACAAAACTGCAGCTAAAGTCCTACAATCAGGTTTGTTCTGGCCCACACTCTTTAAAGATGCTTATCTTTTTGCTTTTCAATGTGACAGGTGCCAGAGAACGGGGAATATTTCCAGGAGAAATGAAGGACCGTTGCAAAACATTCTGGAAGTGGAGATATTCGATGTATGGGGTATTGATTTCATGGGACCCTTTGTTCCATCATTTGGAAACTTGTACATCATGGTTGCTGTAGACTATGTTTCCAAATGGGTCGAAGTAATTGCATTGCCATCCAATGATTCAAAAGTGGTGATCAAATTCCTGAAAAAGAACATTTTCACTAGATTTGGAACCCCTCGGGCAATTATCAGCGATGGTGGCTCACATTTCTGCAACAAATATTTCGATGCACTCCTATCCAAATACGGAGTTACTCACAAAATTGCCACAGCTTACCATCCACAGTCAAATGGACAGGTTGAGGTTTCAAACAGGGAGATCAAAAGAATCCTTGAAAGAACCATTGGATCGACAAGGAGGGACTGGTCAACAAAACTAGATGATGCATTATGGGCCTACAGAACAGCTTACAAGACACCCATTGATATGTCCCCATATCGATTGGTGTTTAGGAAAGCATGCCATCTGCCAGTTGAGCTTGAACACAAGGCGTACTGGGCACTGAAGAAGTTGAATCTTGACTCACAAGCTGCAGGAGAGAAAAGACTTCACCAACTCAACGAATTGGAGGAATTTCACCTACAGGCTTATGACAATGCCAAATTATACAAGGAAAAGACCAAAAAATGGCATGACCAAAAAATAGTGCACAGACAGTTGGAACCAAGGCAGCAGGTGTTGTTATACAACTCAAGGCTGAAACGTTTTCCTGGAAAGTTGAAATCTAGGTGGTCCGGACCATTTGTGATTACTCAGGTTTTACCATATGGAGCTGTTGAGTTACTGGATCCCAAAACCAACAACACATTCAAAGTTAACAGTCAGCGTGTCAAGCACTACTGGGGAGAACCGTTGGAACGACAAAAAGAAAGTGTCACACTTTCAGATCCAGCATAAACATTCGAGAAGTCAAGTCTAGCTGACGACTCTTAAACTTAGCGCTCGCAGGGAGGCAACCCATGCAATTTTTGTATATATTGTGATTTGGTGTAATTTACTTTTGTGTGTTTAGTTTTTGCAGTTTAAGACATTTCAAGATGGAAGAAGCTCTCGCAAGTCTTCACAAGCAATTTCTTTCTCTCCCTCAAAAATCTCTGATGAAAGTTTACAAAGCTCGCTTGGAACGAATGAGACTACTAATGATCAAAGGTATTCCTACTGATATTTGTTGGGTAATCGAAGCACGTATCCGTCTAGCAGGTGAGTTTTCTGAGAATTGTAGTTCTTATTTACCTGGTTTTGGAAGAAGCACCTATGCAAAGAAACGTAGAGCTAAGCAAATAGGTGTTTGTTACAAATGTGCGCGTTGGAATTGCAATACTCGTTGTCGTTCTTTAGGAATGGTGTCTGATAATCGTGAAGATAAAATTAAATTCATTAGGGATGGCTTGAGTAAGGAGTCTTTAGATGATATTCTTCGACTCTTGAGACGCATCCCAGTGGATATGTTCATTTAGCCATTCACAAATTACACACACAATTCAAAAAGAAAGACAACAATTAAGTCTAGGGAATCTGACTCAAAAAGACCCTGTTTGCCAATTTATAAGAAAATTGGATGGAAAGCTTGTTCCTGACGCATAGATGTCAATCAAGCCGTTACTTTTCTTGTACATATTATATCTCTTTGTCTTTTTCTAGTAATTGATTTGTTTTATTGTTTTCTCCGACAGGATCCAGATCTTGTTCACTATCACGATCTATTTTATTATTTTGCTACTAATCGTCCTGCGGAAGATACTTGTGCTATTATTTTATTCACCCTTTTCAGGTACTATAAATTCAACTCATCATTGCATTTTTTGAAGACATCCATAGTAAAAAAATGGAAGCCACTTCAAGAAGACGAATTGAAAATATTTGTGTGTTTTGCGGTAGTACTGTTGGTACTAAACCACAATACATAGAAGCAGCACAGGAATTGGGTCGAGTCTTAGCAGCAAGGAATATGCACCTAATATATGGCGGAGGTAATCTTGGACTAATGGGGATCGTTTCAAAGGCCGTACAAGAAGAAGGCAGTCATGTTTTGGGAATCATCCCAAAACCCTTGGCAGAGGCAAATCTTATTGAACCAACAAACGGAGAAGAACTAATTGGTCCAGGTATGTCTGAACGACTGGTAGAAATGATTAACCGTTCTGATGCTTTTATTGCTTTGCCAGGTGGCTTGGGTACATTGGAGGAAATTTTTATAGTACTATCTTGGGCGAACCTGAACATACACCAGAAACCAATTGGGCTGTACAACGTTGATGGGTTTTACGATTTTCTTTGTGTGTTTCTTGATGATGCTCGGAGAAATGGGTTCGTGTCAAAGCCTATGAAAGAACTCCTCTTTACTGCCAGAACTGCTCCAGATCTAATATACCAACTCATAGCCTATGAACCGAAAATTGATCCTATCATTTCAAAGATAAAATGGTCCGAGGATGATCGTGGTAAGAGGCGTAGGATTAATCTGGATCTTAACCTTTAATTTCCTGTAGAATTTCAACTAATCATGTACTATCTTCTAAACTCTTCTTCTACTTTTTAAGACATTGGGGACAATGTCTCATTTAGGTTTGGGGGTGAGGTATAGTTAATAGTACTTGTTTGTATTGTGTTTTTATTTCTAGTCCAAAATTTTTCGAAAAATACAAAAAAAAATTAAAAAATTAATAAAAACAAAGGGCATATTTAAAGCTAGGTGATGGTTTGGTGTCTTCCTTCACTCACTACCTTTTATAAGGAAAAGCTGTGGAGGCACCTAGATAATCATTCACTTGTAGCGTGTTGTGACAGACTAGTTTGGAGGACTCGTTGTTTATTCCCGACAACAAGGGATAAGAGCCTAAGGGGCTTGGGTATTTAAGTGAGCCTCGCTCCACCTTCCCTCTGGGGAATCTACAACGGGAAGTCCATTCGACAGTTAGTCACACACCATAAACTGAGCCTTTGATTAAACTTTTAAAAAAAAAAAACATGTAAATTATAGTTTTATGACTAGTAGAAATATGTGGTTGTTATGTTGACTAAAAAGATGAAATTGGTAAGAAATAGCTGTGTAAGGAATTCCCACTCCTGAGACGTATTTCAAACCTAATTCAAAACAAGTTAATTTTTGTTTATTCACTTTTGAATTATTAAATCTGTAAATTCTCCATAAAACTGACTAAAATGAATCTTCATATACTTAGTTAGCAGATATTATCAACATACATAGTAACATACGGACATGAGCTGTAATTGAAAAGTTTGTAATATTTCGTGCTCTAGTTTAATTGGAGGAAGCATCTATAAATAGTAATGGAATAAAAAAAAAAAAAAAGAGAAACTCTCAATTTAGAACTAAGAAGTGAGAGAGAATGGTACACTGAAAACTGAAATTTCGAGTTCTATTTATAGGCTCGGATAAGCCTCCAGCGTCGCGCCGCCCAAATTGCACTAGCGTCGCGACGCTGGGTACAGTAGGACACGTGTCACGCACTGGTTGGTCGGCTCAGAATCTTATCCGATGACGTGGCACTGTTCATGACGTCATTGCTTACGTCACGCTGACGTGTGAACTGTTCATGACGTCATTGCTTGCGTCACGTTGATGATGTGGAAGGCGACGTGGCGACACGTGGGGCGGTGGCCGTCAGACGAATGAGAGGTTGACACGTGTCGCGTTGTGATTGGCGGATGATGACGTGGCATGTTGACTCGGTTGACTTGCTGACGTGGCTGCTGATGTGGACGATTATGTGGAGACACGTAGGATGACACGTGGGGCGGTGGCCGTCCAAGCAATAAGATTTCGACACGTGGCACGGCGCATTTTAGCATCTCCGTTGTGATGGTGACACGTGGCACGGCGCACGTTAGCAAAGTCAAACTTTTCTCTGATTCTGATTTGTGGACCCGGCGCATTTTAGCAGATTAAATAACATAATAAAATTTCACTAAGCCATTTTCGTAGGGATCACGATTGCATTTAGCGTATGCAACAAGCCTTTAAACCCCTAGGTGTCCCTAGTGGACGAGTTGTAGTCTCGTGAGGGTTTACAGCAATGATACCCACAAACATTTTACAAAAGTAAAAAGGTATTAAAACTAATGCACACAAAAGCAAAAAGACAAGCGAAAAGAGAATAAAGATGTTAGTGACTAATTAGGTGAAACTTCTACTCCAAGTTACTAGATGTTTTATTTCATTCTAAATTACTGAATAAGTAAATTCTCCGATTATTTTTACCATTCTTCATATACACAGCCAACAAAATATTAAACAACTCATTTTTGCCCACAACAGTTATAAGTGCAGTTGATAAGAGAGTAATATTTTTGTCCTAAAGTTCTATCAGATTTCACACCTTTTTGTAGCAATGGAATAATTTTTCTGATTTTTCTGATTTTTTCTTTGATTTACTGAATTTTGACTATTTTTTATTTATATACAATACCTTCCGTCTATGTAGCGAGCTTTGGTCGGTGACTCCCAAACCAGTTGGCTTTAGGGCATCAGGTGTTAAGACACCCCTAAGGACTTAATTACTCAGACTTCAGATATATATACATATATTTTTTTTTTGCAGTATCTTCGATCCATGTAGCGAGTTTTGGGCCAGTGACTCCCAAACCAGTTGGTTTTAGGGCACTAGGTGTTAAAACACCCTTACAGACTTAATAACCCAGATCTTAGATACTTTATTTTTTTGTACATCAGAAATATATTTTTTTTTTATTCCATTACTATTTATAGATGCTTCCTCCAATTAAACTAGAGCACGAAATATTACAAACTTTTCAATTACAGCTCATGTCCGTATGTTACTATGTATGTTCATAATATCTGCTAACTAAGTATATGAAGATTCATTTTAGTCAGTTTTATGGAGAATTTACAGATTTAATAATTCAAAAGTGAATAAACAAAAATTAACTTGTTTTGAATTAGGTTTGAAATACGTCTCAGGAGTGGGAATTCCTTACACAGCTATTTCTTACCAATTTCATCTTTTTAGTCAACATAACAACCACATATTTCTACTAGTCATAAAACTATAATTTACATGTTTTTTTTTTTTAAAAGTTTAATCAAAGGCTCAGTTTATGGTGTGTGACTAACTGTCGAATGGACTTCCCGTTGTAGATTCCCCAGAGGGAAGGTGGAGCGAGGCTCACTTAAATACCCAAGCCCCTTAGGCTCTTATCCCTTGTTGTCGGGAATAAACAACGAGTCCTCCAAACTAGTCTGTCACAACACGCTACAAGTGAATGATTATCTAGGTGCCTCCACAGCTTTTCCTTATAAAAGGTAGTGAGTGAAGGAAGACACCAAACCATCACCTAGCTTTATGATATCTGTCAAACAGATTTATATGGAACCTTATTCTAAATAAGTTTTTGCACTGTTAATACATATCCTGTTGAAGGAATAGTAGCTCAGAGCGACTCGTGATAAACTTTATCATGTCCAACAAAAATTCGTTTTTTGGTTTGAACACACCGTCTAACTGACGTGTCTCGGGAGGAGTCCTCATATGAAAGAATACCGTACTCTTTCATGTACATTAGAAACCTACTGCTTAAGTATTTTCCATTACGGTCTTGCCGTGGCGGAATAATACTATAGCCGATCTGTTAATTTACTTCGTGTCGAAACTTCAAAAGTTTCCGATCTGTGTTCTTCAAAAGAAACACATAACCACAACGCGATGCTGCATCCGTTAAGGTCACGAAATATTCACGTTCACATCTAGCCTGGCTAGATATGGGCCCACTTACTTCACCATGAATAGGGCTAACAGATCGGTGGCCCTTTTACTATTACCAAGTAAATAGTATTTTAGGTATTTAACCTAATAAACTAGATTCGTAGACCTTATTTGAATAGTCAAATCAGTCCTAGTACCCACTTCTCAAAAGTACGGATATACGAGTCTTGTTTAATTGTGTCCTAGACAACAATGCCACAAATAAGTCTCCATTGATCAAATCAATTTGAGCTATTTATTTGTCATTTATATGTTTGAGATTTTATTTATATTCAAAATATAAATTATGTTATTTACATCCAATGTATGTATCTCAGTATCATCTTTATATATTGAAACACTTTAGTGTTCTAGAATATAAAGGTTTTATCCGCATTGGATTAAACACTGATATAGAGATAATGTCTCTAGTAAAACTAGTTACATAATAACATTTCCTAATTTAGGTACCTGCCCAAAGGGTAGTTCCCAAACTTAGGTATTTACGGTCGAAACAGCGACTTTCGTCCCGTTTCCAATCCGCAAAGAAATCTCGGCTTGAAGCCAGTATCCAGCTCACAGCGGATTCTGAACGTCAATACATATATGTATTATGTACCACACTAAATATTTAAAATTCAATTTCAATACTAGTAGTGAACATAACTTTGACAAATATTTTTTAAAGTTAGAGCCTCGCCCTTTCTTTAATTCCTTCGTGTCTTCCATATCCAAATGGTAGTCACTTTGGGATATGACAATTATCCTTTTCAATATTTCACAAACCTTTGGCCAAGCCTTGGGTTTCGGAATATCGAAACGATGTGCACCTTGTGCTACATGCCCAATTGCAAACTTTGACTTTTCTCCACTAGAATAGTCAAATCATTCTTCAAGAATTATTAATTGCAATTTTAATACTTTTAAATCTAAAGATAGATTTATTATAAGTATATTAATTAAGCACTAAAGTCATCATCACATAATCTTCCAAAGACTTTATGCTCTACTATTTGCTTAATAATGGTATGTGGGACATCCGATATGTGTTTCGGACGGGGCAGACACTTATCCAGCCCCAGCCCTAGCACGTGACCATCCGATACTGGGCCGATATGCACAATACATTTGTATACTACGCTTGATACAGATCTAGATATTCTTTGATGAATATGTCTGGAGAACCTGGGAAGACTTGGTGCTTTGCTAGGAGTCGACCTTGTCTCGTAAATCGGTAGAACGTAGTACTTGGTACGTACGTGATTCGGATACTCCGACGACCGTATTTACTGCCAGATTATCCGGGGATCTCATGGGTCGCTTCCCGATAATCCACCGATGACGCACAACTCGCACTCTTGAATAATCTGGGATTATAATAGAAGAGAGAAAATTAATCTAGGATTAATAACGGAGATATTTTATCCGGGATAAAATATCGTCTAAAGAGAGAGAACGATTAATTCGGAATTAATCGATGAATTAATATATTCGATATATTAAACGAAATTAGATTTCGACGCGTAATTAAAATTAGATTTTAATTCGGGCAAACGAGTTAGTTTGGAATTAATTCGTTAGCGACGTCAAATTATTCGATTGAATTAACGTCGCGACGTAAGCTCGGTATTTCAGAAATATCGAACCCGAACGCGTGAGTGCACGTGGGCCCACTTTCATTGGGAAACGTGTGGGGCCCACATGACACATGTCAAGATATGCATTAACTTTGACACATGTCATATTATGCTTATTTGACACTCTAATGCTTTGCATGGAGATTGTGTACAATGCACTCAATGGTATTGCATGGAAATGAAGTGTTTGACACTCTAAGCCTTTGCATGAATTTGTGTCATAAGTTTATTATTAATTTAATAAATTATGGCATAAATATAAATTGATTTGTGGTAAATCATTTTAATTAACAAACCATTACACAATTTTCTCTCATTTCTCTCTTCTCTCTCACGGCAACACAAGGGAGTGTTCACTGGTTTGGAACCAGTTTGGGCGTGAGTTAAAGGGAAGCAAGAGTGGTTTCTCATGGTGAGAAATCAAGTGCTAGCACACTACAAGTCTTGCGAAGGTGGTAGGGAGGTTCCCCCATGAGCCGGGATCCATCCGACGAAGCTAGGAGCTCCGTTTCTTCACTCAACTTTCTGTTTTTGTAGGCAGTGGACTGTTGCAGTTTGGCGTGAAGGGCAGTGCGTTTTTGGCTTCCATTCGTCTCCGATTCGACATAACCGATCAATGTGAGTATTCCGCTACCTCCGTTGATGTATTCATGCATGTTTCATGTCTTGTTATTGATCTTGGGACCTTAGATTAAACCAACACAAGTACTATTAACTATACCTCACCCCCAAACCTAAATGAGACATTGTCCCCAATGTCTTAAAAAGTAGAAGAAGAGTTTAGAAGATAGTACCTGATTAGTTGAAATTCTACAGGAAATTAAAGGTTAAGATCCAGATTAATCCTACGCCTCTTACCACGATCATCCTCGGACCATTTTATCTTTGAAATGATAGGATCAACTTTCGGTTCATAGGCTATGAGTTGGTCTATTAGATCTGGAGCAGTTCTGGCAGTAAATAGGAGTTCTTTCATAGGCTTTGACACGAACCCATTTCTCCGAGCATCATCAAGAAACACACAAAGAAAATCGTAAAACCCATCAACGTTGTACAGCCCAATTGGTTTCTGGTGTATGTTCAGGTTCGCCCAATATAGTACTATAAAAATTTCCTCCAATGTACCCAAGCCACCTGGCAAAGCAATAAAAGCATCAGAACGGTTAATCATTTCTACCAGTCGTTCAGACATACCTGACACAATTAGTTCTTCTATGTTTGTTGGTTCAATAAGATTTGCCTCTGCCAAGGGTTTTGGGATGATTCCCAAAACATGACTGCCTCCTTCTTGTACGGCCTTTGAAACGATCCCCATTAGTCTAAGATTACCTCCGCCATATATTAGGTGCATATTCCTTGCTGCTAAGACTCGACCCAATTCCTGTGCTGCTTCTATGTATTGTCGTTTAGTACCAACAGTACTACCGCAAAACACACAAATGTTTTCAACTTGTCTTCTTGAAGTGGCTTCCATTTTTAATGTATTTCTTTTTCAAATCAGGATGCCTTCAAGAGTGCAATGACGGACTTAATTTATAGTACCTGAAAAGGGTGAATAAAATAGCACAAGTATCTTCCAGAGGAAGATTAGTAGCGAAATAATATCATGATTAGTCAAAAAGGTCTGGATCCTGTCGGGGAAAATAAAAGAAATCAACAAAACAAATCACAATTATTAGAAAAAACATAAAGATATAATATGTACAAGAAAAGTAACGGCTTGATTGACATCTATGCGTCAGGGACAAGCTTCCCATCCAATTTTCTTATAAATTGGCAAACAGGGTCTTTTTTAGTCAGATTCCCTAGACTTAATTGTTGTCTTTCTTTTTGGAATTGTGTGTGTAATTTGTGAATGGCTATATGAACATATCCACTGGGATGCGTCTCAAGAGTCGAAGATATATCATCTAAAGACTCCTTACTCAAACCATCCCTAATGAATTTAATTTTGTCTTCGCGATTAACAGACACCATTGCTAAAGAATGACAACGAGTATTGCAATTCCATCGTGCACATTTGTAACAAACACCCATTGTTTAGCTCTTCGTTTCTTTGCATAGGTGCTTCTTCCAAAACCAGGTAAATAAGAACTACAATTCTCAGAAAACTCACCTGCTAGACGGATACGTGCTTCGATTACCCAACAAATATCAGTAGGAATACCTTTGATCATTAGTAGTCTCATTCGTTCCAAGCGAGCTTTGTAAACTTTCATCAGAGATTTTTGAGGGAGAGAAAGAAATTGCTTGTGAAGACTTGCGAGAGCTTCTTCCATCTTGAAATGTCTTAAACTGCAAAAACTAAACAAAAGTAAATTACACCAAATCACAATATATACAAAAATTGCATGGGTTGCCTCCCTGCGAGCGCTAAGTTTAAGAGTCGTCAGCTAGACTTGACTTCTCGAATGTTTATGCTGGATCTGAAAGTGTGACACTTTCTTTTTGTCGTTCCAACGGTTCTCCCCAGTAGTGCTTGACACGCTGACTGTTAACTTTGAATGTGTTGTTGGTTTTGGGATCCAGTAACTCAACAGCTCCATATGGTAAAACCTGAGTAATCACAAATGGTCCGGACCACCTAGATTTCAACTTTCCAGGAAAAAGTTTCAGCCTTGAGTTGTATAACAACACATGCTGCCTTGGTTCCAACTGTCTGTGCACTATTTTTTGGTCATGCCATTTTTTGGTCTTTTCCTTGTATAATTTGGCATTGTCATAAGCCTGTAGGCGAAATTCCTCCAATTCGTTGAGTTGGTGAAGTCTTTTCTCTCCTGCAGCTTTTGAGTCAAGATTCAACTTCTTCAGTGCCCAGTACGCCTTGTGTTCAAGCTCAACTGGCAGATGGCATGCTTTCCCAAACACCAATCGATATGGGGACATACCAATGGGTGTCTTGTAAGCTGTTCTGAAGGCCCATAATGCATCATCTAGTTTTGTTGACCAGTCCCTCCTTGTCGATCCAACGGTTCTTTCTAGGATTCTTTTGATCTCCCTGTTTGAAACCTCAACCTGTCCATTTGACTGTGGATGGTAAGCTGTGGCAATTTTGTGAGTAACTCCGTATTTGGATAGGAGTGCATCGAAATATTTGTTGCAGAAATGTGAGCCACCATCGGTGATAATTGCCCGAGGGGTTCCAAATCTAGTGAAAATGTTCTTTTTCAGGAATTTAGCTGCAGTTTTGTTTCCGCTGAAGTGTCCGCCATATGGTGATGAATGACAGTGTTGCAAAACACTGTTGACCTCCTCATGTGGAACACACCGTCTCAATAATTGATCAGCACACCGTTTGAACAGGTACGGCTCATCCCAGACATAGTGTTTGACTTCTTTGAAGAACTTTTTCCATTGCTGAGTTGTCCATTCCAACGGCCATTTACCTGACACAATGTAATTGACATAGTCAGCATACCAAGGGACTTCCTGTTGATTTATGGAAAATAGTTGTTCATCTGGAAAAGTTTCTTTGATTGATGGATCTTTATCAGCTGTTTCTCCATTCTCGAGCCTTGATAGATGATCTGCCACCTGATTCTCTGTTCCTTTCCTGTCTCTGATCTCCACGTCGAATTCTTGCAAAAGAAGAATCCAACGAATCAATCTGGGTTTGGCATCTTTCTTTGTGATAAGATATTTGATTGCTGAATGATCTGTGTAGACCACCACTTTGGGACCTAACAGATAAGAACGAAATTTGTCAAAAGCGTACACAACTGCAAGCAATTCCTTTTCAGTGGTTGTGTAGTTGAGTTGAGCTTCATTCAGAGTTCTACTGGAGTAGTAAATGGTGTGGAAAATCTTTGCTTTGCGTTGTCCCAAAACTGCACCTACAGCAAAATCACTAGCATCACACATTACCTCGAATGGAAGGGTCCAATCTGGTGCTACAATGATGGGAGCAGAAATCAGTTTCTGTTTTAAGATCTCGAAAGCTTCCTGGCATTCTTTGGTGAAGTTAAAAGGCACATCCTTTTCCAAAAGATTGCAAAGAGGTTTAGCAATTTTGGAAAAGTCTTTGATAAATCTCCTGTAAAAACCTGCATGTCCAAGAAAACTTCGAATCCCTTTGACAGATGTTGGTGGAGGTAGTTTTTCAATTGTCTCGATCTTTGCTTTGTCTACCTCAATCCCTTTTTGTGAGATCCGGTGTCCAAGAACAATGCCTTCTTGCACCATGAAGTGGCATTTCTCCCAGTTGAGTACCAGGTTTGTATCTTCGCACCTTTGTAATACCTGTTTCAAATTTTGCAAACAATGGTCAAAAGAATCTCCAAACACAGAAAAATCATCCATAAAAACCTCCATACTCTGCTCCAGCATGTCTGAGAAGATGGCCATCATGCAACGCTGAAAAGTGGCAGGGGCATTACATAATCCGAATGGCATCCTGCGGAAAGCAAAAGTACCATAGGGACATGTAAATGTGGTTTTCTCCTGGTCTTCTGGTGCGATGGCAATCTGATTGTACCCTGAATATCCATCAAGAAAGCAATAGAACTCATGTCCTGCCAATCTGTCTAACATCTGGTCAATAAATGGTAGTGGAAAATGGTCATTCCTTGTGGCTTTGTTAAGTTTCCTGTAATCCATGCATACTCTCCATCCAGTCACTGTTCTTGTTGGGATCAACTCGTTCTTTTCATTGGTGACTACAGTAATTCCTCATTTCTTTGGTACACACTGCATAGGACTTACCCAAGTGCTATCTGAGATGGGGTAAATGATACCAGCATCCAACCATTTGATGATTTCTTTCTTCACAACTTCCTTCATGATTGGATTGAGTCTCCTTTGATGCTCCACTGTGGGTTTGTACTCATCGTTCATCAGGATCTTGTGCATGCAAAATGATGGACTAATGCCTCGAATGTCTGCTATAGTCCAGCCAATGGCTCTTTTGTGTTCTCGTAACACTTTCAGCAATTTTTCTTCCTGCTCCAATGTTAGTGAAGAAGAAATAATAACAGGTAATTCAGAAGAGTTACCAAGAAATGCATACCTGAGATGGCTCGGAAGTAACTTTAGCTCTAACTGTGGTGGTTCTTCAATCGAAGGCTTGATCCGATCTTTCTTTGGTAGTTCCAAACTTTCAATTGGTTGTGTTACTTTGAAACGAAATGGTTTGTCGAGGTAGTTGATACATTCTAGGATTTCAGCATCTAGCTCGCTGTCAATCATATTGGTGATACAAGCCTCAAGTGTATCAGTGGGATTTGGCTGAGTATCCTGAATGATACTATCAATAACATCAACTCTGAAGCATTCTTCTTCTTCCTTTTCATCGCTCGGAAATTTCATAGCTTTGAAAACATTAAAGGTCACTTCTTGGTCCTGCACTTTCATGGTTAGTTCTCCTTTTTGCACATCAATCACAGTTTTACCTGTAGCAAAAAATGGTCTCCCAAGAATGATGGGTACTTCTTTGTCTTCTTCCATGTCAAGGATGATGAAGTCTGCTGGAAGGATGAGTTTGTCAACTTTGACCAGCACATTTTCAACAACTCCTCTTGGAAATGCTAATGTTCGATCAGCAAGTTGCAAAGATACCGAGGTAGGCATTGCTTCTCCAATTTGTAGTTTCCTATAAATAGAAAAAGGCATTAAATTAACATTGGCACCTAAATCACATAAAGCCTTACCGATGTATTGTTCTCCAATTGAGCATGGAACTGTGAAACTGCCAGGATCTTTCAATTTTGGGGGAAGCTTCCTCTGAATGATGGCGCTGCATTCTTCTGTTAAAGCTACTGTCTCGTAATCTCCCAATCTCCGTTTTCGTGAAAGAATATCTTTCATGAATTTTACATAGCTGGGCATTTGTTCCAAGGCTTCTGCAAATGGTATGTTTATGTGCAGCTTTTTGAAAATCTCCAAGAAACGAGCAAACTGTTTGTCCAGTTTGTTTTTCTGAAGACGCTGAGGAAAAGGTGGTGGTGGAGTGATCTGTTCTTTTTCTTTTTCCTTTGCTTCTTTTTCCTCCATTTGTTGTTTAGCTTCTTTTGGAACTTCTTCAGCAGCTGTTTTGACTCCAACATCTTTGTTGATCTCAGTACCACTCTTTAATGTAATTGCTTGACATTGCTCTTTTCCTCGGTTCCGTGGATTTGGTTCTGTATTGCTAGGAAGATTACCTGGTTGTCTGTAACTCTGAGCATTGGCCAGTTGGCCGATTTAATTCTCCAGTGCTTTGATAGAAGCTGATTGGCTCTGAATCATAGCTTCATATCTTTTTAACTGAGCAAGCATCTCTGCCATCACTGGTTCATTTGTCTGCTCCTGGCCTTTATTATGTTGCTGGAATCCAGGTGGTGGATAGTTCCGCTGTTGGCCTGAATTGTTGCTCCATGAAAGATTAGGATGATTCCTCCACCCTGGGTTGTAGGTGTTGGAATATGGATTGTTCCCCTGCCTGTTGAAATTGTTGACAAAATTCACTGTTTCTTCATGTTGATTTGATTCTGGTGCTCCTCCATATGGTGAACTTGTGGATCCAGTGGTAAGAGTCTCCATGAATTTGCATATTTGATCTAGCTTGTTGTTGACTGCTGTATTTGCTCCAATCTCATATATTCCTGCAATTCTTTGAATCAAGCTTCTTTCAGATGGCCATAAAGAGTTGTTGTTGGCCATTTCTTCAATTAGTTCCCAGGCTTGATCTTCTCCTTTTGCCATTAAAGCTCCTCCAGCAGCAGCATCAATTGTGGTTCTCATTATTCCAGAAAGCCCATTGTAAAATGTTTGGACTTGAAGCCATTTTGGAATTTCATGGTGAGGACATTTCCGGAGTAAGTCTTTATACCTTTCCCAAGCTTCGTACAGGGATTCTGAATCTTGCTGCACAAAGGATGTGATGTCATTTCTCAGCTTTCCGGTTCTGGCTGGTGGAAAATACTTTGCAAGAAATTTGGTGGCTAAAGTGTTCCATGTTGTGATAGAACCTGCTGGTAATGAATGTAGCCAGGCTTTAGCTCTGTCCTTCAAGGAGTATGGGAAGACACGCAGTCGCATTGCTTCTTCAGCTTCTCGGTTGTAATTGAAAGTGCCGCATACTTCCAGGAAGTTGCTGATGTGGGCATTAGGATCTTCAATTGCATTTCCTCCAAACTGAACTGATTGTTGTATCATCTGAATGCAAGTTTTGATGTCACCTGCATTTGCTGGTAATGGAGGAAGTACAATGCATGAAATGAGTCTGTCAACCACCGGAATGGTTCTGTCTCGAATGGGAATTGGTGGTGCAATCTCCAAAGGTTCAGGTTCCATGTTGACTAAAGCTTCTTGGGCTTCTCGCCTTTCCCTTCTCAACTGTCTGATGGTTCTTTCAATTTCTGGGTCAAGCGGTCGTAGTTCAAAACTTCGGGTTCGTCTCATGAAGTGTCTGAAAACCTGAAACACAAGAAAACAAAAACAATAAGTAAAAAGAAATCAGATACAAGTAAAAGTATCTAACCTTTAAACTAATAGTTAAAGATAAATAAGTCCCCGGCAACGGCGCCAAAAACTTGACCGGCGTAAACACACACGTATAACGCAAGCGTACGTATCGTTCAAGTAGTATAAAAAGTATGATCCCACGAGGACTTAATACCTAAGTTATTAATTTTATGAGGTTAAATGATTACTAGTATCTAACAGTTTGTTTAATTTGATTTGAAATAGCGACGATTCTAAATTTAAAGACAAGTAAATGAAATTGTTTGAAGGTAGATTTTAAGAAAATTCAATATTAAAAACTATCTAGGGTTGTGAATTATTTCAATATTTTTTAAAGATAAAGTGGTTATCTTATAGTTGGGTAATATATTGATTTTATTAACCTGAAACACTAATTTATGTAAAAGCCTCTTCCGATGGTCAATTACAAATACCTAGTATAATCCAATTGAACTATATGTCTATGTCAACCAAATTACCTAGATTCATTATGATTAAGTTCCAATTATGGCTACCCCCGCCCGACAGGTATATTCCTATCATGTAAGGAAATCTATTGAAAGGGTTATCTATCCTCAAGGAAGATCGTGGGCTATTGAGTCTAAGGTCTTAAACTTAAAATCTCTATGTCTAGTTCATTTTAAGTTTACCTAATCAATTTAATTAATGGCCAGTTAATTAAAGAGCATTAAGATTAAGACTCAATAAATAATTCTTTTATATTACCCAATTTATAATCTAACCCTTATAAACCCGTGATATTGAATTTCATCACAACCCTAGATACTAACTTAGTTATGACACATAACTAGGGCTTAAAACTTTTAAAAGAGTTATAATAAAATTGCATAAAGTGAATGCGGTAAAATAAATGCTGAAAGTGAAATAAAATAAAATTGCTAAGATAAAAGGAATTACTTCTACTAATACTAATTAGATTTCTCCCATAATATAATATAAGCTTTGCAAAATATTATTAACCAGTCATATAGGCGGTATATTGATTTAATCAGTTAAAAACAACCAGCAATAAAGGCGGAATATGAAAACAACCAGCCATAAAGGCGGAATCATTAATATAAACCAGCCATATAGGCGGAGTGAAAATAACCAGCCATAAAGGCGGAATATGAAAACAACCAGCCATAAAGGCGGAATATGAATTTTATTACCCACCGACCAATCTGGCGGTATCCTGATTAAGTCAATTTAAAACTTGAATATATTATAATTATGGGAGAATAATCTAAGAAGTAAAAGTAAAAGAATTACCTTTTACCCTAACAAAGGGACGTTACCTCCTCATTATGAGTAGTATAAACTGTAAAATAAAGAAAGTAAATTATTATTACTATTAAAAAGTAATTACAAAACTTGAATTTAAAGAACTAGAGAGAGAAACTCTCAATTTAGAACTAAGAAGTGAGAGAGAATGGTACACTGAAAACTGAAATTTCGAGTTCTATTTATAGGCTCGGATAAGCCTCCAGCGTCGCGCCGCCCAAATTGCACTAGCGTCGCGACGCTGGGTATAGTAGGACACGTGTCACACGCTGGTTGGTCGGCTCAGAATCTTATCCGATGACGTGGCACTGTTCATGACGTCATTGCTTGCGTCACACTGACGTGTGAACTGTTCATGACGTCATTGCTTGCGTCACTTTGATGATGTGGAAGGCGACGTGGCGACACGTGGGGCGGTGGCCGTCAGACGAATGAGAGGTTGACACGTGTCGCGTTGTGATTGGCGGATGATGACGTGGCATGTTGACTCGGTTGACTTGCTGACGTGGCTGCTGATGTGGACGATGATGTGGCGACACGTAGGATGACACGTGGGGCGGTGGCCGTCCAAGCAATAAGATTTCGACACGTGGCACGGCGCATTTTAGCATCTCCGTTGTGATGGTGACACGTGGCACGGCGCACGTTAGCAAAGTCAAACTTTTCTCTGATTCTGATTTGTGGACCCGGCGCATTTTAGCAGATTCGGCGCACGCTGGGCGTCGCGACGCTGAAGGTCTGGGCGGCGCGACGCTGAAATGATGATATGATCTCGCATATAATCACCTTCAATAAAATGTTACAAGAATCTATATGGGAGGGTAATTGGATAGGACAACCAAACAGACTGAGATACCTACGAAATACTCTCCCGGAAATATGGCAAAAAAGCTTACTGATATTTGGAAATTAGTAACTCATACAGAAGAACTACGTGTTCAATACAACATAGCCATTGAGAGGTTAGCGATTGAGTATCTTCAATCTAAGGCAAATAATACCATTTTTCCCTTGATGTCTCGGAAACGTTGCAAGGATCCGAAATTTGCAATAGGTTTTCCATGGTTGTCCAAGATCAATTACCAGTTACCGAAAGAATTTGAGGATTCTTATCCAAAGACTTTTATTCGTTGGAACACTAGAACCGGAAAAGTTTTAAGTGTTAGATATTAGTTCTTCTATGATAAAACTATGTTAATATTTATGTGTGTAATTATTTGTTACTTCATGGCATGTAATTATTGTATTTATATGTATGAATGTTTCATGTTGATTTTGAATTTATGTAATTAAATCAATGATTGTCATGTACAATGGTCGCATGATTAAGATGTTCTAAGAATTTATGTAATTTTTTAGAAAATGATTTTACATGATTGATTATGTTGATAATATTTTTACATTGGGTAATTGGATGATGATTGGACACATAGTGGCCTTTTGACTCCAACCCCATTGAAGAATTTTATTAAACATAATTTGTTTCATGATAAAATAAATAAAAGTATTAACAATTGTGCATGAATGTCTGTAGAAACTTTGTGTTTTTAATATGACTTCCGCAACAAAGAACATTATTGCTGAACTCAACAAGGGTGAGAAACTGAATGGCGATAATTATGAAATTTGGAGCATGAAAATCCAATATGTGCTAGAAGAACAAGAGGTTCTTGAAACTTTGAAAATGAGTATGGATGAACCTGAACAGGGCACTACGACCCAACACAGGCGAGACCGAGAGGCTTATGAGGCCTGGAAGAAAAAGAATTCCATTGCCCGCATTACGTTGTTGAGCAGTATGGATAATGACCTAATAAAAGAGTTCAGGATATATGACATGGCTAAGGACATGTGGTCCACACTAGCTGAAAAGTTTGGTAGTACCTCAATAACCAAATTCAGGTCACTGACAATCAAGTTTGACACATACAAGAAACGTCCTGAGTTCACTATGTCAAAACACTTGAGGCAAATGTCAAACATGATTACTGAACTGGCAGATGCTGGACATGTTCTTACAGATGAACAGAAAGTCTAAGCGGTCATTCGTTCTCTTCCAAATAGCTGGGAGCATATGAAAATGCATTTGACCCACAATGAGAGCATCAAAACCTTTGATGATGCCAAACGTCACCTTGAATTAGAAAGCGACCGCCTTGCGGCTGCTAAGTCAAATGCTGAAGTGTATATGACAGAAACTAGCAAACCTGGGGGTTTCAAAAAGAAAAGAAAATTTCATGGTGGTGGGTTCCAGTTCGGAAAAGAACAAAATTCTTCTAAGCCAGAAAAGAAATAGAAAACCAATCAACATGGGAAAGGAAAACGTCCTACCAAAAAGAAAAACATGGCAAAGGTTAAATGTTTTAACTGTGGTAAGAAAGGTCATTTTGCTCGTGACTGCACTGAGCCTAAAAAGGTGAATACCTTTCGTGCATATTTAAATGAAATATGTGTTTCAAGTTCAATCTTTCTAACTGAATCTAATCCTTTGTGGACTGTAGACTCAGGAGCCACAGACCATGTAGCGAAGGATAGAGATGCCTTCGTGGAATTTCGGCGAATTTCACTTGGGGTGAAGTGGATATATGTTGGAAACAACTCACGGGTTGAAGTCAAAGGCATAGGAACATGCAAGTTAGTCATGCATGGTAGAAAAACTTTACTACTACATGATGTATTGTTTGCTCCACAAATTCATTGAAATTAGTATCTGTGTTGGTTTTGGTTAATTTAGGTTTCAATTTGAACTTCCATAAATTTGGTGTTGATTTGTACTTAGGTACAATACATTATGGTTCTGGTTATTTTCTGGATGGTTTTATTGTATTAAATGTTGAATGTTTTAATCACAATTTCGGTTTTTCATTTGTTACTTCATATGTCGGTGATGATAGTGATGTAACTGTGTGGCATGCTAGACTTGGCCACATTGGCCAGCAAAGAATGAACAGATTAGCCAAAGAAGGCTTTCTGGGAAATATTGAGAAGGTGGAATTGTCAACCTGTGAATATTGCTTGGCAGGAAAAACTGCGAGAAAACCATTTGGAAAAGGGACTAGAGCAGAATTTCCATTACAATTAATTCATTCAGAAATCTGTGGTCAAATGAATGTCAGGGCAAGGCATGGAGCATTTATTTCATTGATGAGTGGTATTTCTATCACTATTTCCCACTCATTTAACTTAATATTTTGTATAGTTTCTTGAGTTTTATGAACGTTTTGATGTATTTTGTGTTATTTTGCAGATAAATAAAGTTTCAGGACATTCTGGAAGTATTTTGGGGCAAAATGGACAAAACTGGACAAAAAAGGCAAAATCGACATTTCAGCGTCGCGCCGCCCAGACCTTCAGCGTCGCGACGCCCAGTGTGCGCCGAATCTGCTAACATGCGCCGGGTCCACAAAATCAGAATCTGAGAAAAGTTGACTTTGCTAACGTGCGCCGTGCCACGTGTCACCATCACAACGGAGATGCTAACATGCGCCGTGCCACGTGTCGAAATCTTATTGCTTGGACGGCCACCGCCCCACGTGTCATCCTACGTGTCGCCACATCATCTTCCACATCAGCAGCAACGTCAGCAAGTCAACCGAGTCAATATACCACGTCAGCATCAGCCAATCACAACGCGACACGTGTCACCATCTCATTCGTCAGACGGCCGCCGCCCCACGTGTCGCCACATCATCTTCCACATCATCAAAATGACGCAAGCAATGACGTCATGAACAGTTGACACGTCATCGTGAGGTAAGCAATGACGTCATGAACAGTGCCACGTCATCGGATAAGATTCTGAGTCGACCAACCAGCGCGTGACACGTGTCCTACTGTACCCAGCGTCGCGACGCTAGTGCAATTTGGGCGGCGCGACGCTGGAGGCTTATCCGAGCCTATAAATAGAACTCGAAATTTCAGTTTTCAGTGTACCATTCTCTCTCACTTCTTAGTTCTAAATTGAGAGTTTCTCTCTCTAGTTCTTTAAATTCAAGTTTTGTAATTACTTTTTAATAGTAATAATAATTTACTTTCTTTATTTTACAGTTTATACTACTCATAATGAGGAGGTAACGTCTCTTTGTTAGGGTAAAAGGTAATTCTTTTATTTTTACTTCTTAGATTATTCTCCCATAATTATAATATATTCAAGTTTTAAATTGACTTAATCAGGATACCGCCAGATTGGTCGGTGGGTAATAAAATTCATATTCCACCTTTATGGCTGGTTGTTTTCATATTCCGCCTTTATGGCTGGTTATTTTCACTCCGCCTATATGGCTGGTTTTATATTAATGATTCCGCCTTTATGGCTGGTTGTTTTCATATTCCGCCTTTATGGCTGGTTATTTTTAACTGATTAAATCAATATACCGCCTATATGGCTGGTTAATAATATTTTGCAAAGCTTATATTATATTATGGGAGAAATCTAATTAGTATTAGTAGAAGTAATTCCTTTTATCTTAGCAATTTTATTTTATTTCACTTTCAGCATTTATTTTACAGCATTCACTTTATGCAATTTTATTATAACTCTTTTAAAAGTTTTAAGCCCTAGTTATGTGTCATAGCTAAGTTAGTTATTTAGGGTTGTGATGAAATTCAATATCACGGGTTTATAAAGGTTAGATTATAAATTGGGTAATATAAAAAGAATTATTTATTGAGTCTTAATCTTAATGCTCTTTAATTAACTGGCCATTAATTAAATTGATTAGGTAAACTTAAAATGAACTAGACATAGGGATTTTAAGTTTAAGACCTTAGACTCAATAGCCCACGATCTTCCTTGAGGATAGATAACCCTTTTAATAGATTTCCTTACAGGATAGGAATATACCTGTCGGGCGGGGGTAGCCTTATTTGGAACTTAATCATAATGAATCTAGGTAATTTGGTTGACATAGACATATGGTTCAATTGGATTATACTAGGTATTTGTAATTGACCATCGGAAGAGGCTTTTACATAAATTAGTGTTTCAGGTTAATAAAATCAATATATTACCCAACTATAAGATAACCACTTTATCTTTAAATAATATTGAAATAATTCACAACCCTAGATAGTTTTTAATATTGAATTTTCTTAAAATCTACCTTCAAACAATTTCATTTACTTGTCTTTAAATTTAGAATCGTCGCTATTTCAAATCAAATTAAACAAACTGTTAGATACTAGTAATCATTTAACCTCATAAAATTAATAACTTAGGTATTAAGTCCTCGTGGGATCGATACTTTTTATACTACTTGAACGATATGTACGCTTGCATTATACGTGTGTGTTTACGCCGGTCATTCATCACATTTATAGATGATTTTACTCGCTTTGGTTATGTCTATTTGATTTCTCATAAATCCGAAGCATTAGAATGTTTCAAGAAATTTATGAATTTGACAGAAAATCAATTGGACGAGAGAAAATTAAAGCACTACGCACTGACCGTGGTCGTGAGTACTTATCTGATCAGTTCAGAGAATTATGTGATGAAAAAGGAATTAGTCGTCAGTTGACTACTCCTGCTACTCCTCAACAAAATGGTGTTGCGGAAAGAAGAAATAGAACTCTTCTTGAGATGGTTAGGTTTATGATGGCACAAGCAAATTTGCCTATAACCTATTGGGGTGATTCATTATTAACTGCCACATATGTACTTAACCGAGTGCCATCTAAATCTGTGTCCACCACACCATATGAGTTATGGACAGGTCGTAAACCAGATATTCACTTTCTAAAACCTTGGGGTTGTGCGGCTTATGTTCATGTGCGTTCTCACGAACATGGAAAGTTAGGCCCAAGAGGAAAAAAGAGTATCTTCATAAGATATTCTGAACAATCAAAAGGATATGTTTGCATAGGTGAACATGAAAGTGGAGGCGTGACAGAATTTGAATCACGAGATATCACATTTTTAGAAAATGATTTTCCTAAGCAGGGAGAGATAGGTCAAGATTTATCTCTATATGAAACTCAAGATCACATGGATCACATGATTGGTGAACACTCGGGTTTACCTAATTCAAGTGGGAGTGATGAGAGAAATTTGAGAAAACATAATGAATCTGTTTCACATGAATCTCAAAATGATGAATTAGTTTCACACGAGTCTCATTTACGTGATCCGAGTGGGAGTGATGTACATAATCCTAGTGGGAGCAATGTGCACGATCCAAATGGGAATAATATCGAAAGTGAGGAATCAGTTCCACCACTAGAATCCCAATTGCACGTAGTAATTGTATAGGCATTCCTCGACGTCGTTTCGATATCGAAGGAGAAACCTTTATGATTCTACCGCAAGATGATGAAGAACCTAGAAACATAAGAGAGGCTCTTCAGTGTCCTGCTAAGGAAAAATGGATGAAAGCAATGGAAGAAGAGATGGAGTCAATGAGGTCCAACCAAGTTTGGGAATTGGTTGATCTACCCAAAGGACGTAAAGCTGTTAAGAACAAATGGGTTCTTAAAATAAAGCGTAATGCCGATGGCAATATCGAAAGATATAAAGCACGACTTGTGGCAAAAGGGTATACGCAATAGGAAGGAATTGACTACGAAGAGACTTTTTCACCTGTTGTAAGGTTTACCTCAATTCGCTTGATTCTGGCTATAGTAGCAAGTATGGATCTAGAATTACATCAAATGGATGTAAGGACTGCTTTTCTCAATGGAGAACTTGATGAAGAAATCTACATGGAACAACCAGTAGGTTACATAAAAGAAAATGAAAAGGAGAAAGTATGTAGACTTTTAAAGTCTATATATGGTCTCAAGCAATCGTCTAGACAATGGTATATACAATTCCACAATACAATCATTTCGAATGATTTCACAATGATAGATGAGGATCATTTTGTGTACACCAAGAGAGATAAAGATAAGTTCATTATCTTATCTTTGTACGTGGATGATATACTTATAGCCGGAAATGATAAGGAGTTTGTAAAACACATTAAGAATGGTTATCATCTAACTTCGAGATGAAAGATATGGGTGAAGCTGCATATATTATTGGGGTTAAGATCTCAAGAAATCGTTCAAAGAATTTATTATCTCTTTCACAGGAGTCATATATAAAGAAAATTCTTGAACGCTTCCAAATGCAGGCTTGCAAACCCATTGATACTCCTATCACGAAAACTGAAGCTTTGAGTCGTAGATTGTGTCCTGAAACTCCACAGGAAAAGGAACAAATGAAGAAAGTTCCTTATGCAAATGCAGTTGGAAGTTTAATGTACGCAATGTTGTGTACAAGACCTGATATCTGTTTCGCTGTTGGAATGGTAAGTAGATACCAATCCAATCCAGGACTAGCTCATTGGAAAGCAGTTAAAAGAATATTTAGGTATCTGAGAGGGACAGCTGATTACTCATTGTGTTATCAAGGAAATGATCTGCAATTGAGAGGCTATATTGATGCTGACTGGGGAGGAGATTTAGATGAAAGAAAATCTACCTCCGGTTTTGTTTTCTTGCTAAACAATGGTGTCATTTCATGAAGCAGTAAGAAACAATCTTGTATAGCCTTATCCACAATGGAGGCTGAATTTGTGGCCTTTTCATCAGCAGTACAAGAGGTTGTGTGGTTGAAAAGGTTCTTGGATCATTTGGGTATGTCAAATGAAGCTTCTGGTCCAGTATTAGTTAACTGTGATAGTGAAGCAGCGATAGCCTACACAAAAGACCCAAAATTCCATTGTAAAACGAAACATATAGATACCAAATATAACTTTGTGAAAGACATAGTTGCACGAGAAGAGGTAAACATGAAGTACATTTCTACGCAAGAAATGGTAGCAGATCCATTGACCAAGCCTGTTCCTAGAGATGTCTTTGTTAGACATGTAAAAACTCAGGGATTGCGTAGATGTTAATGTGCTTACATATTATGATATGTCTTTTTCCCAAATAATGTTTACTAATGTTAATACTCATTGATATTTGTGTTCAATGCTTACATGTTATTATGTTGATACATGTTTAAACAAATATACTATTTGTAAGTATGAGAAGTATGTCGGACAAGTGAATGATTGGCCCTCTCACACGGGCAATCGCCTCCATTACTTTGTGTTAATGGGAGATGAGACAAATTTTTAAGCTGATTATCTGAGTGATAATTTAGAGAGCTCAAGCTTGAAAATTAAGTAATGTCGTTATGGGGTCACTTTCTGTGTGATATGACCTAAGGTGAATAAGTTCGTTTCACCTTACTTGTCTTAATGTCAGTTATGAGTTAGACATTGTGTTTGTCTGAACTATAATCTGTACGGTATTTTATGAGACATGCGCTCCATGGGAAAGGAGAGAATACCGTAGCACATGTTTTCATACCATGTGTACATTTGTGACTATTGAGGGTAATACAAGTAGAGATCTCAGTCTTGATATTTGTGAGACCTTGGAGATTATTTCAATCTCACATTGTACCCTTTAGACTATTGTCTGCTTCTTAAAACTTAGATTTGATGATCGCTATCTTGGAGTGTTGCTGAAAGATCATGAGAGATTCGATCTGAAAGAACATCTCTGGAAAAGCGAATTGAATCAAAGTTGAGAGATTCGAGAAATGAGAAAGATCATTATATGAGTAATATCACATTAGCTTGTATTCACTGGTCGACCAATTATGTTATTCTATGTGATCAAACATGATTGTGAATACAAAATAAATATTACATTCGAAAAGAGATCGAGAGAGATTTAATGTGATAAATGATCGATGATACTGCATACATAATCCACTATGGTTCTATCCATTTTTCGAGCGGCTATATATTCCTAACAGATGTATAGCAAGTGAGCTCTCGAAGTATGCTGGTCGCACGGCACAATTGCAAAGTATGAATTATTCTTGTAGAGATAATAAAAATGTTGATCCCATCATGTGTGAGTGAGAGATGTTGGAAATTAATTGTTGTTAATTATTTGGTGTTGTTAAATAACACAATTAGTAATGATTTCA
>SKCR01002129.1:0-27952 GCA_019454045.1 Zanthoxylum bungeanum | reverse complement strand
TTTACCCTAATCAAGTTTCATGCTCAAAATGGCTCAAGATACCATTGTTGGATTTCTACGGTCTAACCGGGATCGATTTAAGCAATGAAACAATATGCGAATACATCAAGGAGGTGCGGAATACTCACAATGATCGGTTGAGCGATGCGAGGAACAAAACTTCAAGCTTTGGCCCATGGAAGCTCTCGGCATTTGCAGTTTTTCTGCTCCAATAATTTCGGTCATGGTGGTCCATAAAGCTCCAAGCTTTGATGATGATTCCATGCTCACGGGTGCGGTTCCCTATCACCTTCGCAAGACTCCTAAAGTGTGCTAGCACTTCGGAAATTTTACCGCAAAACTTCATATGCTTCTCCTACATCTCACGGCAAAACCTGAAAAATGGAGAAGAAGAAGTGCCCCTTGGGCGAGAGAGAGGGAGAGAAGAGTGGAGATAGTGTTGTGGTTTTGTGTATCTAATACACTTATTTGAATTTCCAAAAATCAAATACCAATTTTTGCTTTCAAAAAGTCAAGGCATTAAACCCATCCAACTACACCCATAAATCAACGAATAATGACTGGTTGTCAATCACTCAAAGTGACTAGACATCACATCAATTGATTGACTAGTGATTTGACGCTTGATGTGACTTGTGGTTGCACTTGAATTCGAAATACGAGTGCGTCCGCAAACACTCCCGGGCTCGGGTTCGCTAATTCCAAATTAATAAATTTTCCGTTGCGTCGTAATTAAATATTATGCCTAGCAAAATTACTATCCATGTCGCTAAAGAATTAATTCTAAATTAACTCGTTCGCCCGAATTAAAATCTAATTTCAATTCCGCGTCGAAATCCAATTTCGTATAATATATCGAATATATTATTTTATCGATTAATTCCAAATTAATCGTATTCTCTCTTTTATTGATATTTTAACCCAGATAAAATATCTCCACAATTAATCCCAGATTAATTTTCTCTCTTATATAATTAATCCCAGATTAATAAAGTGCGAGTCATACGTCATCGGTGAATCTTCGGGAAGCGACCAATGAGATCCCCGAATATATTGGCAGTAAATCCGGTCGTCGAACTATCCGAACACGTACGTACCTAGTACTATATTTTTACCGATTTACAAGACAAGGTTGGCGTCTAGCAAAGCGCCGTGCCTACCCAATTCTCCAGAAATATTCTTACTGGAATATGTGATATATATCAGGCGTAGTATACGTAGTATTGCGTAATTCGATCCATCATCGGATGTCACGTGCAAGGCCTGAGGCAGGAAATGTGTCTGCCCCGTACGAAGCATATTTTGGATCTCTAGTAACTAGTCTCTATACTCGGATAAACATGACCTAGTCATAATATCCCGATAGCTGCAGCATATAAGAGAACAAGTTCCGTATCCTACATGATCATCATCTCCACTATGACTGGAGTGATACTTCCATCTCGACATCACACCCAATACACTACAATTCCCAATATACCCAGAAGAGGCGTACACAAAACCTGTTAAAGCCCTGGACGACCAAAACCAAAGTATATTGATTTTCGCAAGTATTAGCAGTGCAAGTCTCAGGTTAAAACCAATACACCTACCCTGATTCGGACTTCCATAGACACATAGTCATACTACCAATGGAATTCCGAGGGGTCTATCCAGAGCGAAGATGTTTCCATACCATCGGTAAACACAACCTTCTATTACACTTGCATGAGTATCATATTCCCAAATATATGAGAACTATGCCATTATGCTCCCATAACACGCACAAGTGCAATACTAGTCTATTCCGCATTATCGATGTCCAATCTCGATAATACTACGACTAGGATATTAATGATTAAACCTTCGTGGATTGATATTGTCTCATATCATCTCAATCTGGAACTAATCATATGGACCTTCTATCATTTATACATCTTGGTAATCTAATTACAAATGTAAGAAGAGCAATTTCCTTTGTCACATAGTTAATTCGTACAACAACACCATGATCTGTACAAATAGTGAGGCTATGGGTCATAACTGTCAAACATGGTTGGCTTCTAGCAAAACACCGGCCTACCCAATTCTCCAGAAATATCCGCCAAGGAATATTATCTGTATCAGCGTAGTAATACTATGTAATGCGTAATACGATCCAGTATCAGATGTCACATGCTAGGCCTAAGGCTGACTCTGTGTCTGCCCCGCACGTAGCATATATCGGATCCCGCGTAACTAGTCTCTATAATTAAAAAGTCATGACGTAGTCTTACTTTCCCGATAGCTGCAGCTTTTAAGAGTACTAGTACCGTATCCTGTGTGACCATCATCTCCATATGACTAAAGTGATACTCCTATCTTGACATCACATCCAATACACTACGATTCTCAGGAACCCAATAGAGGCGTACACAGACCTGTTAAAGCTCCAGACGACTAATATCAAAGTAAATTGATTGTCGCAAGTAATAGCGACGTAAGTCTCAGGTTAAAGATCACATACACCTACCCTGATTCGATTCCCATAGACACATTGTCATACTACCAATTGGATTCTGATGGGGTCTATCTAGAGAGAAATTGTTCCCGGTCTAACAGCTAACAGAACCTCTTATTACACTTGCATAAGTATCTAATACCTAAATATATGAGAACTATGCCGTTTAGCTTCCATAACGCGCACAAGTGTAATACTAGTCTATTCCGAATTATCGATGTCCAGTCTCTTGGACAATTATGACCCATAGCGTCACTATTTGTAAAAGACATTGTGGTTTTTGTATAAATTAACTATGTGACAATGAAAATTACATTTTATCATTTTGTAATTTGATTACTTAAATATATAAATGATAAAAGTCTTTATGATTTTTTCCGGATTATTAGATATGAGACAATATCAATCCATAAAGGTTTAATCATTAAATATCCTTAGTCGTAGTATTATCGAGACTGGACATCGATAATGCGAAATAGACTAGTATTGCACTTGTGCGTGTTATGGAAGCGTAACAACAAAGTTCTCATATATTTAAGTATTGGATACTTATGCAAGTGTGATAGGAGGTTGTGTTTACCGATGGTACGGAAACAGCTTCGCTCTGGATAGACCCCGCGGAATCCCATTGGTAGTACGACTATGTGTCTATAGGAATCCGCTTAAGGGTAGGTGTATTTGGTCTTAACCTGAGACTTACATCGGTAGTACTTGCGACAATCAATACGCTTTGGTTTTGGTCATCCGGGACTTTAACAAGTTCTGTGTACGCCTCTTCTGGGTTTATTGAGAATCGTACTGTATTGGGTGTGATGTCAAGATGGAAGTATCACTTCAGTCATATGGAGATGATGATCACGCAAGGATACAGAACTGGTACTCTAATGTGTTGCAACCATCGGGATAATATGACAAGGTCATGATTATCCGATTAAAGAGACTAGTTGCTAGTGATCCAATATATGCTTCGTACGGGGCAGACCTTATTCCCGCCCCAGGCCTTGCATGTGACATCCGATACTGGATCGTAATACGCAATACTTCGTATACTACGTCTGACAAAGATTATATATTCCTTTAAGAATATTTCTGGAGAATTGGGTAGGCACGGTGCTTTGCTGGAAGCCAATCATGAATCGTAAATCGGTAATAACATGGTACGAGGTACGCACGTGTTCGAATAGTCCGACGACCGAATTTACTACCAACATATCCAGGGATCTCATGGGTCGCTTCGTGAAGATTCACCGATGACGTATGATTCAAACATAATTAATCTAGGATTAATTGCAAAGAGATTTTATCTGGGATAAAATACTATTTGAAGAGAGAGAACGATTAATTTGAATTAATCGATAAAATAATATATTTGATATATTAAATGAAATTAGATTTCATAACGGAATTAAAATTGGATTTTGATTCGGGCGAATTAATTAATTTAGAATTAATTCGCGAGTGACGTGAATAGTAATTTTGCTAGGCATAATTATTTAATTAAATTTGATTTAATTACGTCGCAACGGAAAATTCGTTAATTCGAAATTAACGAACCGGAGCTCGGAATGTGTTTGCGGGCCCACTCGGATTTTGAATTTAGTGGGGCCCACATGTCACATCACAAGTCACATCACTTGTCACTTTATTCACTTTTTTGTGATGGAAGTTAGTGAAGACTTTTGAGATAACTTGTTTCTTGCACAAGTTGAAATGATGATAGACTTTTACCTAAACTTGGTTTTGGTATATCTTATTTTGATTTTTGAAATCATTTACACAAGTCAACATTTCATTCTCATCTCATCTCTCTCTCTAAAAAACGCACTCTCCCTCTCTTTTGCAAGGTTTGGCCGAAACTCACCAAGGAGAAGAAGAAAAATTGTTGCAATTTTTCTAAGTGCTAGCACACCAAAGATTCATACAAAGGTGATAGGGAAACCAATCCCAAGATCTTGGAATCCATCTCAAAGCTTGGAGCTTGGAAATCATCTTCAAAGAGAAAGCTTGGAGACTCTCAAAGGGAGCAATTTTTTGTTCTACACACATCCTACAATCCTATCAATGTGAGTATATTTCCATTATTCTCCTTTACGTATTCACACTATTTTATGCTTGGATTGATCTTGGGATGACTTTAGAAACCCAACACAGTCTCGATAATACTATGACTATGGATATTTAATGATTAAACAGTTCGTGGATTAATATTGTCTCATATCTTATTAATCTGATTTAACCATATGGACTTTTATCATTATATATATCCAAGTAATCCAATTATAATAATGATAAAATAGCAATTTCCTTTTGTCACATAGTTAATTTGTACAAAAACACAATGTCTGTTACAAATAGTGATGCTATGGGTCATAATTGTCCAACAATCTCCCACTTGGCTCATAGCCAATCACTCAAGTATCTAACACCTGAACAATGTACATGTCGCTCAAAATTTTGCTGAGAAATAGCCTTTGTCAGCGGATCTGTAATGTTATCATCTGATGCGATCTTCTCGATCTTGACATCGCCACGATGTATGATCTTACGAATCAGATGAAACCGTCGAAGTACATGCTTGGAACATTGATGAGACCGTGGTTCCTTAGCCTGTGCTATAGCCCCATTATTGTCACAATACAAAGGTATGGGCTCCGTTGCTAACGGAACTACTCCTAATCCATTTAGGAATTTACGGATCCAAACTGCTTCTTTTGCTGCCTCAGCTGTAGTAATATATTTCGCTTCTGTTGTTGAATCGGCAACGGTCTCTTGCTTGGAAGATTTCCAGCTTACTGCTCTGTTGTTCAAACAAAATATGTACCCTAATTGCGACTTACAATCGTCTTTATCGGTTTGGAAACTTGCATCGGCGTACCCAGTCACCTCAAGTTCTCCTTCCCCATAGACTAAGAAAGCATCCTTAGTTCATCTAAGATACTTAAAGATGTTCTTTACAGCAATCAAGTGACCATCACCTGGATCGGTCTGATAGCGACTGCACATGCTCAAATCATATGAGACACCAGGTCGCGTACATATCATGGCGTACATGATCGATCTGAATGTAGAAGCATACATGATCCGACTCATTGCATCTATCTCATCTTGAGTTTTAGGACACATGTCCTTAGATAGAGAGATGCCATGTGAAACCAGAAGCAGCCCCCTATTGGACTGATCCATGTTGAATCTCTTCAACACTTTGTCAATGTACGAGCTCTGGGAGAGTCCAAGCAGCTTTCTAGATCTATCCCGGTAGATCTTTATTCCTAGAATAAAAGCTGCCTCTCTCAGGTCTTTCATGGAGAATTTTAATGAAATCCAAGCTTTCACCGATTGTAGCATGGGAATGTCATTGCCAAGAAGCAATATATCATCAACCTATAGGACAATGAATGTCAGTGCGCTCCCACTAACCTTCTTATATACACAAGAATTATCTTCGTTTTGAATGAAACCATATTCTTTTATGATTTTATCAAAACGTTGGTTCCAAGAACGCGATGCTTGCTTTAATCCATAAATGGATCGGTTTAACTTGCAAACCTTGTTTGCATGTCTTGGTACGACAAAATCGTCAGGTTGTTGAATACAAACATCCTCCAAAAGCTTTCCATTAAGGAAAGCGGTTTTGACGTCCATTTGCCATATTTCATAATCGAAATATGCAGCAATAGCAAGCATTATGTGAATGGATTTAATTATGGCAACTGGTGAAAAAGTCTCATCGTAATCGACACCATGTTGTTGACGATACCCTTTCGCTACAAGCCTAGCTTTGTACTTTTATACGTTGCCATCCATGTCTGTCTTCTTTTTGAAGACCCATTTACAACCAATAGGCTTAATGCATTCTGGTGCATCAACCAGTGTCCAAACTTGGTTGGTATATTTGGAATCCATTTTGGACTTCATGGCATCCTGCCATAAAGCGGAGTCGATACCTTGTATCGCTTCCTCATATGTAGCCGGTTCATCTTCCTCAATAAGATTAATGTCTACAAGAGGTGAGATCAGAACCCATACCTTTCAAGTTGTTTTTTGACTCTCTCTGACTTACGCGGTTCTTGTGTATTAGAAGATTATGGAACTGTCTCATCCCCGATGGACTATTCGTGTTCCGTGAGGGGGTTGGTGCCAGGAACAGTATCACTTCAATTTTCATCGAGTTCTACTTTCCTATCACTTACCACTGCATTCATGAATTCCTTTTCTAGGAAAACTGCATGAAGAGCAACAAATATTTTGTTCTATTGTGGGTTGTAGAAGTAATATCCTTTCGTTTCCTTAGGATAACCTACAAATAGGCATTTATCCGATTTGGGTTCTAGTTTGGTACCAACCAAATGTTTAACATATGCCCAGCATCCCCAAATTTTCAGGAATGAGAAACCCAGTTTCTTTCCTGTCCATATTTCATATGGAGTCTGTCCAACAGACTTTGACAGAACCTTATTCAAAATAAGTATTACACTGTATAATGCGTATCCCCAGAAGGAAATTGGTAGCTTTGTGTGACTCATCATTGACCTTACCATGTCCAACAAAGTATGATTTCTCCGTTCGGACACATCGTTCAATTGAGGTGTTCCAGGAGGAGTCCACTGTGAAAGAATACCATATTCTTTCAGGTAATTTTGAAACTCACTGCTTAAGTATTCTCCACCGCAGTCCGACCACAATGTTTTAATACTTTTACCAGTCTGTTTTTCTACTTCGTGTCGAAACTCTTTGAATTTCTCAAAAGTTTCCAACTTGTGTTTCATGAGATACACATAACCATAACGCGATACATCATCCGTAAAGGTTACGAAGTATTCATATCCACATATAGCCTGACTAGACATGGGCCCACATACGTCATTATGAACGAGGGCTAACAGTTCGGTGGCACGTACACCTTTACCACTAAAAGGTGTTTTAGGCATTTTGCCTAATAATAATATTCGCAGACATCATATGAATTAGGATCAAATCTGTCCAAGTATCCATACTTCGAAAGTGTGGATATACGAGTCTTGTTAATGTGTCCCAGACGATAATGCCACAAATAAGTCTCATCCGTTTTACTCAATTTGAGCCTTTTGTTTGTCATGTTATATGTTTGAGATTCATTTATATTCAAAATATAAAGACCATTATTAACATCTGATGTACATATCAAAATATCATCTATATATACAAAACACCCAGTGTTCCGGAATACAAAGGTATACCCGCATCGGGTTAAACAAGATACAAATATGATATTCCTAGTCAAACTAGGTACAAAATAACAGTCCCCTAATGTAAGTACATGCCCCGAGGACAGATTCAAAACATAGGTGCCAACGGCCAAAACGGCGACTCTCGTCCCATTTCTGACTCAGAGGTCGATCTCTCCTGAAGCCAGTCTCCTGCTAATCTGCAGATCCTGAACATTAGTACATATGTGAGTACCACATCCAGAATCAAAAATCCAATTTTTAAAGAGGATATGTTTATTTCAATAACAAACATACCTGAAGCCGGAGCCTTGCCGAACGTTAGGCTTAATCTGAAAGTGTGACACTTTCTTTTTGTCACTCAAATGATTCTCCCAAGTAGTGCTTGACACGCTGGCTGTTAACTTTGAATGTGTTTTTGGACTTGGGGTTGTATATCTCAACAACTCCGTAGGGTAACACTTGAGTAATCACATATGGACCTGACCACATTGATTTCAGCTTTCCAGGGAACAGTTTCAACTGAGAATTGTATAACAAAACCTGCTGCCCTGGTTCCAGTTGTCTGCGTACTATTTTTTATCATGCCATTTCTTGGTCTTTTCTTTGTACAATCTGCATTCTCATAAGCATGTAGGCAAAATTTCTCCAATTCATTGAGTTGATGGAGTCGTGTCTCTCATGTTGCTTCTAGATCAAGATTTAGCTTCTTCAGTGCCTAGTACGCCTTATGTTCAAGCTCCACTGGCAGATGTCATGCCTTCCCAAACACCATTCGATATGGGGACATACCAATAGGTGTTTTGTAAGCTGTCCGGTAGGCCCATAATGTGTCATCTAGTTTTGTAGACCAGTCATTCCTTGTTGATCCAACGGTTCTCTCCAAGATTCTTTTGATCTCCTTATTTGAAACTTCAACCTTTCCATTTGACTGTGGATGGTAAGCAGTGACAACTTTATGAGTAATTTCGTATTTGGATAGGAGTGCATCGAAGTTTCTGTTGCAAAAGTGTTTGCCACCATCACTTATAATTGCCCAAGGTTTACCGAAGTGAGTGAAAATATTCTTCTTAAGGAATTTTGTCACCACTTTTGAATCATTTGATGGCAGTGGTATTGCTTCAACCCATTTGGAGACGTAGTCTACTGCAACTAGTATATACATGTTTCTGAATGATGGAACAAAAGGTCCCATAAAATTAATCCCACATACATCAAATATCGCCACTTCCAGAATGTTTTGCAGAGGTCCTTCATTTCTCATTGAAATATTTCCCGTTATCTGGCACCTGTCACATTGAAGAGCAAATAAGTAAGCATCTTTAAACAGAGTAGGCCATAACAAACCCGATTGTAGGACTTTGGCTGCAGTTTTATTTATGCTGAAGTGTCCGCTTTATGGTGATGAATGACAATGCTGCAAGACACTATTGACCTCCTCCTATGGAACACAATGTCTCAGTAATTGATCAACACAACATTTGAACAGGTATGGTTCATCCCAGACATAGTGCTTGACTTCTTTGAAGAACTTCTTTCGTTGCTGATGAGTAAATTCCAACAGCCATTTTCCCGATACTATGTAGTTTACATAGTCAGTATACCAAGGGATATCCTGTTGTTTCATGGCAAACAACTGTTCATCTGTAATGATTTCTTTGATTATCAGTTCATTGCCAGTTGTTTCTCCATTCTCGAGCCTCGATAAGTGATCTACCACTTGGCTCTCTGTCTCTTTCCTGTCTCAGATCTCCACGTAAAATTCTTGCAGTATAAGCACCTAACAGATCAATCTAGGTTTGGCATCTTTCTTCGCAATCAAATATTTGATTGCTGAATGATCTGTGTAGACCACCACTTTGGGACCCAACATATAAGAGCACAATTTATCAAAAGCAAACACAACTGCAAGAAGCTCATTTTTAGTTGTTGTGTAGTTGAGTTGTGCTTCATTCAAAGTTCTGCTGGAGTAGTAAATGGTGTGGAAAATTTTTGCTTTGCGTTGTCCCAAAACTGCACCTATAGCAAAATCACTAGCATCGCACATCACCTCAAATGGTAGGGTCTAGTCTGGTGCTACTATGATGGGGGCAGACACCATCTTTTATTTCAAGATCTCAGAAGATTTGTGGCATTCTTTGGTGAAGTTGAAAGGCACATCTTTCTCTAGCAGATTGCATAGAAGTTTAGCAATCTTGGAGAAGTATTTGATAAATCTCCTGTAAAAGCCTGCATGTCCGAGAAAGATCTGAATCCATTTGACAGATGATGGTGGAGGTAGTTTTTCAATTGTCTCGATCTTTTCTTTGTCCACCTCGATTCCCATTTGTGAGGTCTGATGTCCCAGGACAATGCCTTCCTGCACCATGAAGTGGCATTTCTCCCAGTTGAGTACCATGTTGGTATCTTCGCATCATTGTAACATTTTTCCAGATTTTGCAAGTAATGGTCGAACGAGTCTCCAAACACAGAGAAATCAACCATGAAAACCTTCATACTTTATTCCAGCATGTCTAAGAAGATGACCATCATGCAACGTTGAAATGTGGCAGGAGCATTACATAGTCCAAATGACATCATGCGGAAAGCAAAAGTACCATACGAGCATGTAAAAGTGGTTTTCTTCTGATCTTCTGTGGTGATGGAAATCTGATTGTACCCCGAGTATCCATCCAGAAAATAATAGAACTCATTTCCCGCCAATCTGTCTAGCATCTGGTCAATGAATGACAGCGGAAAATGATCTTTCCTTGTTGCTTTGTTCAGCTTCCTGGAGTCCATGCATACTCACCATACAGTCACTGTTTTTGTTGGAATCAGCTCGTTCTTTTCATTTGTGACTACATTTATTTCTCATTTCTTTGGCACACATTGCATAGGACTCACCCAAATGCTGTCAAAGATAGGGTAAATGATGCAGGCATCCAACCATTTGATAATTTCTTTCTTCATGACCTCTTTCATGATTGGATTTAGTCTATGTTGATGCTCCACTGTGGCTTTGTACTCGTCATTCATCAGAATTTTGTGCATGCAAAATGATGGACTTATGCCTCAAATGTCTGCTATACTCCAGCCAATGGCTTTCTTGTGTTCTCGTAACACTCTCAGCAACGTATCTTCCTGCTCCAATGTTAGCGACGGAAAAATAATCACAGGTAAATCAGAATATTTTCCTAAGAATAAATACCTGAAATGGCTCAGAAGTAGCTTTAGTTCCAACTGTGGTGGTTCTTCAATCGAGGGCTTAATTAGCTCCTTTTTCGGTAGTTCCAAACTTTCCACCTGTGGTGTTATTCTGAAGCGAGTTGCTCAATCAAGATAGTCGATACATTCCAGAATTTCATCATTTAGCTCTATGTCAGTCATGTTGGTGATGCAAGTTTCGAGTTTGTCCGTGGAAAGTTGCATTGCATCAGTATTCTGGATGATACTATCTATAACATCAATTCTGAAACATTCCTCATTTTTTTCATCATTCGGGAATTTCATGGCTTTGAAAACATTGAATGTAACGTCTTGGTCCTTCACTTTCATGGTTAGTTCTCCTTTTTTACATCAATAACAGTTCAACATGTATCCAAGAATGGTCTCTTGAGGATGCTAGATACATCTTTGTCTTCTTCCATGTCAAGGATAATGAAATCTGCAGGGAAAATGAATTTGTCGACTTTAACAAATACATCTTCCACTACACCTCTCGGAAATGTGAGCGATCTGTCAGCAAACTGCAGAGTAACTGAGGTGGGCATTGCTTCTCCAATCTGTATTTTCCTGTAAATAGAAAAAGTCATCAAGTTAATGCCGGCACCTAAATCACACAAAGCCTTACCGAAGTAATGTTCACCTATGGTGCAAGGGGTGGTGAAACTGCCAGGATCTTTCAACTTTGGGGGAAGCTTTCTCTGAATGATGGCGCTTCATTCTTCTGTTAATGCTACTTTCTTGTAATCTCCCAATCTTCGTTTTCGTGATAGAATGGCTTTCATGAATTTGACATAGCTAGGCATTTGTTCCAATGCTTCTGCAAATGGAATGTTGATATGCAGCTTTTTGAAGATCCCCAAGAATCGAGCAAACTGCTTGTCTAGTTTACTTTTCTGGAGACGTTGTGGAAAACTTGGTGGTGGAGTGAATCTTTCTTGATCATTTGCTTTTGCTTCTCTTTCCTTCATCTGTGGTTCTGCTTCGCTGATTACTTTTGGTACTTCCTCAGTGGATGCCTTGACTCCAACATCTTTGTTGATTTCAGTACCATTTTTCAAAGTAATGGCTTGACATTGCTCCTTCCATCGATTCCTTAGATTTGGTTCTGTGTTGTTAGGAATGGTATCTTGCGGTCTATAACTCTGAGCATTGGCCAGTTATCCCATTTGATTCTCCAGTGTTTTCAAAGATGCTACTTGGCTTTGAATTAATGCTGCTTGTGATTGAAACATAGCATCATATGATGCTGCTTGAGAGTCTTATTTTTCTTCTAGATTTTTCAAGTGAGCCATCACTTCTGTTATTCCTGGTTCTTTTTCATACTCCAGGCCTTTGTTTTGCTGTTGGAATCCTGGTGGTGGATTGTTCATTTGCCCTGAATTGTTGTTCCATGCGAAATTAATATGATTCATCCACCCTGGGTTGTAGGTATTGGAGTATGGATTATTCCCCTGTTTGTTGAAATTATTGACATAATTCATCGTCTTTTCATGTTGGTTTGCCTCAGGTGTTCCTCCATATGGTGAACTTGTGGATCCAATATTACCTTGCATGCTAAGAGTTTCCATGAATTTTCATATCTGATCTAGCTTGGCATTCATTGATGTGTTGGCTCAAACTTCATAAATTTCTATAATTCGTTGGATCATACTCTTTTTTGTTGGCCATAAAGAATTGTTGTTGGCCATTTCTTCAATTAGGTCCCTGGCCTGATCTTCTCCTTTTGCCATTAAAGCTCCTTCAGCAGCAGCATCAATTGTGGTTCTCATCAGTTCAGAAAGTCCATTGTAGAAGGTTTGGACTTGTAGCCACTTTGAAATCTCAGGGTGATGACATTTTCTGAGAAAATCCTTGTATCTTTCCCAAGCTTCGCATAGGGATTCCGAGTCATGTTGTACAGAAGATGTAATTTCGTTCCTCAGCTTTGCAGTTCTAGCTGGGGGAAAGTACTTTGCAAGGAATTTGGTGGCTAGAGTGTTCCATGTTGTGATGGAACCTACTGGTAGCGAATGTAACCAAGCCTTAGCTCTGTCTTTCATGGAATATGGAAAAATACGCAGTCTCATTGCATCTTCAGCTGCTCAGTTGTAATTGAAAGTGCCGTAAAATTTCAGGAAGTTGCTGATGTGGGCATTAGGATCTTCAGTTGCATTCCCCTAAACTAAACTGACTGTTGTATCATCTGAATGCATGTTTTCATGTCACACGCATTTGCTAGTAAGGGAGGAAGTACAATACATGAAATGAAGCCGTCAACCACTGGAATAATTCTATCTCGAATGGGAATTATTGGTGCAACTTCCAACGGTTCAGGTTCCATATTGATCAGTGCTTTTTGGCATTCTTTCCTTTCCCTCTCAACTGTCTGATGGTTCTTTCAATTTATAGGTCAAGCGGTCGGATTTCAAAGCTTATGGTTCGTCTCATGTAGTGTCTGAGAACCTGAAACACAAGTAAACAAAAAGAATAAATGAAAACATATTAGACAAAAACTTGATCGGTGAAATCACTAACGTTACGCAAGTTCACGTATCGCTCAAGTAGTATAAAATATATCGATCCCACGATGACTTAATACCTTAGCTATTAATTTATTTCGTTAAATGTTTACGAGTATCTAATTGATTGATTATTGATTGGATGATGATTTTTGTCTGAAAACAAATAAATAAAACAGTGTGAAAGTAAATTAAAGGAAAAATCAATATTAAAACTATCTAGGGTTGTGAATCCTTCCAATATATTTTAAAGATGAAGTGATTATCTCATGAATGTGTAATATATTGGTTTATTAACCTGGAACACGAAATTATGCAAAAGCCTCTTCTGATGGTCAGATGCAAACACCCAATATAACCCAATTAATCATATTCCTATGTTAACCAAGTTACATGAATTCATTAAGATTAAGTTCCAATTATGGCTACCCCGCCCGAATGGTATATTCCTATCTTGTAAGGAAATCTATTAACTGTTATCTATCCTTAAGTGAGATCGTGAGCTATTGAGTCTAAGGCTGAAACCTAAAATCCATTTTCCAAGTTCATTTTAAGTTTACCAAATCAATCTTATTAATAGTCAGTTAACAAGAAGCATTAAGACTAAGGCTCAATAAATAAACCTTTATATTATCCAAAACATAAAATTACCACTTATAAACCGGTGATATTGGAATTCATCACAACCCTAGATACGGGGTTTAATTACCACACATATCTAAGAATAATAAAGACATAAATAAGTAAATGACATAAAGTAAAAGCTGGAAATTAAATAGATAAATTAACAATAAAAAAATGATGGAGGTTATAGGATCTACTTTTATTACTTCTAATTTAGATATCTCCCTTAATATAATATATAAATTTTGCATGACATTACCAACCGACCATATAGGCGGTATCCTGATTAAGTCAAATTTATGATTAATTCCAACCGACCATAAAGTCGGTATCCAATTTAGTCATGTTAAAATCAATCTAATTAAGTCCAACCGACCATAAAAGCGGTATCCCATTAAGTCAGGATTTAAAATAGTTTATATATTATAATTAAGCGAGATTAATCTAAATATTAGTAATAAAAGCTTTACCCTTCTCCCCAGCAGAGGGGAGTTACCTCCTCATACTGAAAAGTAAAATAAAGACTGAAAAGTAAAATAAATAAAGAACTATTGCGTAAAACAAAAATTAAATACAAAAAGCTGTAAATAAACAAACAAGATACAATCTTCTTAGTATTCTTAAGGAAATACCCAGAAGAATGTATTAAATTTACAAATGAAATGGCTTGGTATTTATAGGCAAACTTTTGCCTTCACCAATTTCTCTACCAAGTTATTCACAAATTTCTCCACTAATTTCTCCACCAAACATGACACCAAACATAGCACCAAATCATCCACCAAACATGCACATGTTTGGTGGAAGTTTGACAATTTTCATTTTTTATTTTATTTTATTTTGTTTGTTTTGAAAATGACTTTAATAATTGCACATAACACACTTCCGGATGTTTTATCAATTTCGGTCATGAAAACTTCCGACCATATGGGCTGTGAATGTCATTTGTCGAAAGTCCAACCGACCATATAGGCGGTAACAAAATAATATAAACCGACCATGTAGGCGGTAACAAGGTTAGCACCTAAACCGACCATATAGGCGGAAACTAAGTCCAATAATGTAAAACCGGCCATATAGGCGGTAAATAATTAATTCAAATTACTTATTTAAATTAAGAGAGTAAATCAAAATTATTATATTAAAAGTTTCACCCCAGACTCCAGCAAAAGAGATTACCTACTCATGATGTAATTAAAAACACACAAAAATTTATTAAATAAATAAAAATAAAATAAAGAAAACTTAAATAAACATACAAGACACTTTCTTTTAGGTTTTCATGGAGAAATCCCCCAAAGAAAGCATGAAAATTTATAAAGTTTGGCTTGGTATTTATAGGTACATATAAAAGCTTCCACCAATTTCTCCACCAAACATGCAAAGCATGTTTGGTGGAAGTTTGACAATTTCTATTTTTTATTTTTTTTTTGTTTTTGAAAATGACTTTAATAATTACACATAACACACTTTCAGAGTTTTCATCAATTTCGGACATGAAAACTTTATAATTCGAAATTCTTATGAGTTTCAAAAATGTATATCTTTGAGTCTTCTTTTATCTAGAACTTGAATTACCTCAATCCGATATCGGAATAAAACGTTATGGCCAAAATACGAAAATTATACAAAGTTGAAATTTCCAAAATTGTACTTCGTTAGAATGCCATTTCAAGTTTCCAACCTCCAAAATCCAAATGTCAAGTCCAGTTTTTGCCATTCTTTGTTCCATATTTTATCCTGAATGATTCCATTGAGTTCTGATTTTATTTTATCTGTAAAATAAATAAAAATACATCAAAACGTTCATAAAACCCGAGAAACTATACAAAATATTAAGTAAAATGAGCGGTAAATATTGATATATTTTCCGCTCATCACACCCCCAAACCTAATATTTTTCAAGTCCTCAAGCAAAACAAATGGAAAGAAAATGAAATAAATCATAAAAACTAATTTAACGTAAGCCACTTTCATAAGGATCACGATTGCATTTAGCATATTCAACAAACTTTTAAACCTCTAGGTGTCCCTAGTGGACGAGTTGTAGTTTCATGAGGGTTTACAGTTACGATACCCATAAACGTTAATGAAATGCACACAAAAGCAAAAAGACAAAAGAAACAAAATAAACTAAACAAGTGAAATTTCTTATCCAAGTTAGTAGTTGTTTTCTTTCTTTCTAAATTACTAAATAAGTTAAATCTCCTATGCTTTTTACCATTTTCCATATACACAACTAACAAGGTATTAATTAATTCATTGTGCCCACAATATTCATAAGTGCAGTTGAAAAGAGAGTAATATTTTTATCTTAAAGTTATATCAGAATTCAGACCTTTTTGGCAATAGAATATTTTTTTTATTTACAACATCTTCAATCCTTGTAGCGAGCTTTGGGCCAGTGACTCCCAAACTAGTTGGCTTTAGGGCACTAGGTGTTAAGACACCGCTACAAACTTAATTACTCGGATCTCAGATGTTAAAAGCTCTACTGTTTGACGCGAACAATCAATACTTACGGAGGCAAGATGTACGGTTACTAAGTAGAAAATTTACTATTATTAACTCAGGTTTTTACCATTTGACGTTAACAATCCCTGCTTACTGAGGCAAGACGCCTGATTACTAAGTAAAAGCATGGTTAATTATTAATATACACATTTTTTTTTGTTTTTTTTTAAATTCCTATTGGTTTCTATTAAGGTCAAAGATCAATAATAAGCATGAAATATGTGCGAATACAAATCAACGAAGTTGTAGAATACTCACATCGATCGGTTGAGCGATACAGAGGCAACAAAAACTCAAGTTTCTGCCTGGCAGTGGACTCGGCAGTGGCAGTGCAACCAGTCCCCATTTTTGGCCTTTGAGCATCTTTATCAAGCTCCGACCTTCGTCGAACGATTCCCGGCTCATGAGTAGACTTCCCTATCACCTTCGCATGTCTCGTAAGTGTGCTAGCACTTGTGATTTTGCCACAAAATCCCACTCTTGCTTCCCTAACTGACGGTTTCTGCCCAGCTCAAACCAGTGACGTTTTTTCCTCCATGGGCGTGAGAGAGAGAGAGATGAGAGAAAGATATGTGTTGTGTAATGTGTGGATTTTGTGTATCAAATACACTTAAATGAATTTCAATTTCATTTACCACACATTTGGCTTTACAAAAGTCAAACCATTAAAGCCAACCACCAACATCAATCAATCAATCCATCAATCAATCAAATCAAGTGACAAGTTTTCACATCACTCAAAGTGACTAATGATTTGACGCTTGATGCAACTAGCGATTTGACGCTTGATTTGACTTGCGTGCCGCATTCTAATTCGAAATGCGAATGCGCTCGCAAATAATCTCGGGCTCGGGTTCGCTAATTCCAAATTAATGAATTTTTCGTTGCGACGTAATTAAATCTAATTTAATTAAATAATCATGCCAATCATAATTACTATTCACGTCGCTAACCAATTAATTCTAAATTAATTCGTTCCCCCGAATTAAAATCTAATTTTAATTCCGCGTCGAAATCTAATTTCGTTTAATATATCAAATATAGTAATTTATCGATTAATTACTAATTTATCGATTAATTCCAAATTAATCGTTACCTCTCTTTAATGATATTTTATCTCAGATAAAATATCTCTGCAATTAATCCCAATTAATTTTCTCTCTCATCATTAATTAATCCCAGATTAATAAAAGTGCGAATCATACGTCATCGGTGAATCTTCGGGAAGCGACCCATGAGATCCCCTGATATGTTGGCAGTAAATTCGGTCGTCGGACTATCTGAACACGTAAGTACCAAGTACTACGTTTTACCGATTTACAAGACAAGGTTGGCCTCTAGCAAAGCGCCATGCCTACCCAATTCTCTGGAAATATCCTTACAGGAATAAAGGATCTATATCAGGCGTAGTATACGTAGTATTGAGTATTTATGTCCAGTATCGGATGATCACGTGCTAGGCCTGGGGCTGGAATTGTGTCTGCCCCGTACGAAGCACATGTCAGATGTCTGGTAACTAGTCTCTATAATCGGATAAATATGACCTTGTCATTTTATCCCGATGACTGCAATACTTAAGAGTACTAGTACCGTATCCTACGTGACCATCATCTCCATATGACTGGAGTGACACTTTCGTCTTGACATCACACCCAACACACTACGATTCTCAATATACCCAACATTGGCGTACACAGAACCTGTTAAAGCCCTGGACGACCGCAACCAAAGTATATTGATTGTCGTAAGTATTAGCGGTGCAAGTCTCAGGTTAAGACCAAATACACCTACCCTGATTTCAGACTTCCATAGACACATAGTCATACTAATAATGGAATTCCGAGGGGGTCTATCCAGAGCGAAGCTGTTTCCCGTACCATCGGTAAAACAAAACCTCCTATTACACTTGTATGAGTATCCTATACCCAAATATATGAGAACTATGCCGTTGTGCCCTCACAACGCGCACAAGTGTAATACTAGTCTTTTACGCATTTATCGATGTCCAATCTCGACAATGCTCTGACTAGGGATATTTAATGATTTATCCTTTGTGGACTGATACTGTCTCATATCATTCTCCGTCCAGTAACAAATCATAGGGATCTCTCATCATTTATACATCTAGGTGATCTAATCACAAATGATAAGAGTGCAATCTCTTTTGTCACATAGTTAATTTGTACAACAACACAATGATCTGTACAAATAGTGACGCTATGGGTCATAATTGTCCAACAATTCCATCGCTTTTAGGTGCTACTTCCAACAAACTAAAGCACTGAATATTACAAACTTTTCACTTACAACCCATGTGCATATGTTACCATGTATGTTGATAATACCTGTCAAATGAGCATATGAAGATAAAATTTAGTCAATATTATGGAGAATTTACAAATTTAAATAATTCAAAAAGAAATAAACAAAAACTAACTTGTTACGAATTAAGTTGAGATACTTCTCAAGAGTGGAAACTCCTTACACTACTTTCTCAAAACAATACCTGGTTAGCGTGGAATTGTACATTTAAAAAGAAAAATAAAGGTTAAGATCCAAATTTATCTGATGCTTCTTACCACGATCATTATCAGACCGGTTTATCTTAGAAATGATAGGGTCAATTTTTGGTTCAAAGGCTAAGAGTTGGTCAATTAAATCATTGGATGTTCTGGCAGTGAAGAGGATAGATATTACGGGTTTTGAAAAGAACATATTTCTTCGGGCATCTTCAAGAAACACAAAAATAAAGTCAAAAAATCCATCAACATTTAACAGTCCAATTGGTTTCTGGTGTATGTTCAAGTTCGCCTAAGATATCACTGTAAATATTTCCTCCATCATGCCCAAGCCACTTGGCAAAGCAATAAAACATCGGCATGGTTAATCATTTCAATAAGTCGTTCAGACATACCTGGCACGATGCATATTTTTCTCAGCCATAACTATACCCAATTCTTGTGCTGCCTCAATAAATTCTAATTTATATCCAGAACTCGTCCCATAAAGCACACAGATGTTCGTGACTCATCTTCTTGAAGTTGCTTCCAATTTTTTTTACTATCTCTCTAATCTGGATGTGTTGAAGAGAGCAATGATGAGCTGAATTTATAGATCCTAAAAAAGGGTGAGTAATAATAGCACTAGTACCTACCAAATGATAATTATTAGCTAAACAGTAAAATAAATCGTGAAAGTCAAAAAGTCTGGATCTTGTTGGTAAAAATGAAAGAAAATAACAAAACAAATCATAATTATTTATTAAAGACAACGAAATCAAAATTATGTACATGTAGTAACGGCTTGAATGACATCTATGTGTCAGGGACAAGCTTCACATCCAATTTTCTTATAAATTAGCAAATATGATCTTTTAAAGTCAGATTCTCGAGACTTAATTGTTGTCTTTCTCTTCGAAATTGTGTATGTAAATTATGAATTGCGTGATATATATATCCACTGGGATGCGTCTCAAGAGTCAATGATATGTCATCTAAAGGCTCCTTACTCATGCCATCCCTAATGAATTTTACTCATGCCATCCCTAATCATGTAGCTCTTCTTTTTTTAGCATAGGTGCTTCTTCCTAAACCATGCAAAAATGAAATAAAAGACTCAGATGACTCACTTGCCAATCAAATTCGTGCTTCAATTATCCGACGAATGTCACTAGGAATACCTTTGATCATCAGAAGTCTCATTCTTTCAATGCGTTCTTTGTAGACTTTCATTAGAGAGTTTTGAGGGAGAGAAGGAAAATGCTTGTGAAGATTTGCCAGAACGTCTTCCATCTTGTCTGTGACTTTTCCTAAAAAAATAAAACACACCAATCTCAATATATATACATATTACATGGGTTGCCTCTCTGCTATCGCTAAGTTTAACGTCGTCAGCTAGACATAATTGCCCAAACGTTAAGCTGGATTGGCAAGTGTGAGACTCATTTTTTGTTGCTCAAATAATTCTCCCCAATAGTGCTTGACATGTTGGCTGTTGACCCTGAATATGTTGTTGGAGTTGGGGTTATGTATCTCAACTACTCCGTAGGGTAACACTTGGGTAATCACAAATGGACCTGACCATCGTGATTTCAGCTTGCTATGGAAAAGTTTCAACCTTGAGTTATATAACAACACCTGCTGCCCTGGTTCCAGTTGTCTTTGCACTATTTTTTATCATGCCACTTCTTGGTCTTTTCTTCATACAGTTTCGCATTCTCATAAGCATAGATGTGAAATTCTTCCAATTCGTTTAGTTGGTGGAGCCGTTTCTCTCATGCTGCTTGCAGATCAAAATTTAGCTTCTTCAGTAACCAATACGCTTTATGTTCAAGCTCCACATGCAAATGGCATGCTTTCCCAAACACCATTCGATATGTGGACATTTCAATTGGTGCCTTGTAAGCTATAACGTAGGCCCATAATGCGTCATCTAATTTTGTAGACCAGTCCCTCCTTGTTGTCCCAACGGTTCTCTCCAAGATTCTTTTGATTTCTCTGTTTGAAACTTCAACCTGACCACTTGACTGTGGATGGTAAGCAGTGGCAAATTTGTGAGTAACTCTGTATTTGGATAGGAGTGCATCGAAGTATCTGTTGCAGAAGCGTGTGCCACCATCACTGATGATTGCCCGAGGTGTTCCGAAGCGAGTGAAAATATTATTTATGAAGAATTTTAACACCACTTTGGAGTCATTTGATGGCAGTACTGTTGCTTCAATCCATTTGGAGATGTAGTATACTACAACCAGAATGTACAGGTTTCCATATGATGGAACAAAGGTGTTGGGGTTTTGGGTGATGGGCGCAGCGGAAGCGCGAGTCGGGCAAAATCGTATTTTAAAACTTTTTCAAAATACCGAATAAATTATTCAATATCTAATATGAATAATTTATTTATATTTCACCTAAACATATTTATTCAATATCAAATATTAACATAAATATTGTTGAAACTTTGCGAAACTTTTACGAAAACCGATTTTCCGTAAAATGACGCAAAACGTGTTTTTGACCGAACCGACCACCCGACACTTATGGAAACTGCCCAGGTCAGTTCCAATAGTGTCGAGGAAGTTCATGGGCTGCTCGAACAGTGATGAACTCACTGTTTGGACAGCCGTCTTCCGGTTGGTTCAAAATTCACCCGGAAACGCCGTTTTTGGCCGTTTTCGCTTATTTCAAGTCGGAAACACTTTCCGGAAATTGTGCCAACTCCTAAAACACATCCATTATATTCGTAGGACATCAAAAACACCCCATAATTTCCAGTTTAGGTAGATATGATCTGCAAATCGAAATCACCTAAATGTTCATGCTTTAATTCAATTTTTCACAATAATCCAACACCAATTGAGTCCCACCTCATATGAACAACTCTAGAACAATTTTAGGCTATCTAAGAGTAGATAAAAAACTCTAGAATGACAACAAAAATATCCAACAATAATTTGAACAATTTGGATACAAATTACATTAATTTCATCCAATACCCACTTCACACATGCTTATTCTTCCTTCTCCATCAACCACAAACAAAAGCCTCAAATTTCCACAAACAAAGAAACCCTAGAACATTTCTAAGTGTCCAAGAAAACATGAAACCAATTTATAATCTTGGGTTGTAGAGGATTACCTTTTAATCTCCAAAATTCCAAGCCTTTTTATTGAATTTCTTTGTCTTTTCTTCATGGATTTTTGAAACTAATTTCCAAACCCATTTTTGTGAGAACTCTTGGCAGTGTGATGGTTGAAGAAGATGAGAAAAAACAATTTTTCTTTCTTTAAATATGGTGACCGAAAAAGGCATCTAGGGGGCATTTTTTTCCTTTAATAATTTAACAAATTAAATTCAATATAAATCAAATCAAACTTTACACTAACCAATCATAATTGGACAAGTGAAGTTTGATTTAAAATATGCCAAGTGTTACCAATTATAACTCACCATATGTCATAACAATTATGACAAAAAGAATAAGGCTAATAATTAATTATTTAATTATTTAACCATTAAATAATTAAACAATCAATGTACACACATATATGTATTTTTATTTACATTAAATAAAAAATACATATATTTATGGCATGTGTCAAAATCTCATTTGACGAATAATTAATGTGTATCTAATCGTATTATGTATCAAATACAAATACACAATAATTATTAGTGGACAAAATCCCCTAATGCATATGTTATGATTTAACAATTAATTGATCCGAATTAACTCACTTAATCCGGTGAAGTATTATGAATAATCCGTATTATTCATATTGAGTTGCCCAAGTGCTCAACGAGTACACTTCATATTGTAGGACTCTCTAAGTTAAGGTCTATCCGTTACGAAATTTAATTTCATGTCCATAATTCACCCACTCATTAATTATGACGACCACGGATAATCTCGCTAAACCATACAAGCCGAGGTCATTGTATACGTATAATCCCTTCGTCACAGGCTATCCATATTATACCTGGGATATATATTAGAATGTCAAATCCATTCGATATAATACAGTCGACTTTCAATTTACGATCTTGAAATAACACTCGGAACTGATTTTCGAAGTTATACCACAGCCATGGATTTACTAGATCATAAACACGTGCCGGATGCCTATGCCCTATACACAGGACTGACGGATCTTATCTTGACACGCACAGGATATCATGAGCATCAGTCCACACCCAACGAACAGACGGAGGTCTGATCATGGCTAGATCATTGACGTGACTACCATCAAAGTTGGCGGATAGCTCATATATCCACGTTGGTATCTCAAGTCGTAAGACCACTATGCTCGCTCAACTCGAGAAGGTTCCTATTGACCTTGGTGTACCATCTATTAGGAAACCTTCAGTGAGTCGTTCAGTGTCTTATCAAATAAATACCTACATGTCTATACAAGTCTCCCGAGACTCGTGGTTCACTGGGATAAACCATCAGACCAAGTCACGATATATGACATGTACTAGTCTCAGCAGATTTTACTAACCGACCCGTGTTAGTAAATCTTGACCAGGAACTTTATTTAAGGATATACAACTAATAGTGAGCTTCCCAATGTTAATTACAAACTGTGTTGTAACTGCGCACTATACTATAAATCCTAGGGTCTTTGTCTAATATACACTTATCACTGAACCAGATTCAGTTTTGATCTAATCTTAATCAGATATCTAATCATGATTAGATATAATAAGCGTATAAAAGACAAAGGTGCTACCATAAAATTAGTAATATTATGGAAAATAAAATTGCTCCTATTTATGAATCGGACATAAATACGATCCGGATTGGCACTCCGAGCACCAACCCTAACAATTTCTCCAACTTGCTCTAGTGCCAATCCACAATATCCTATACATATCTTAATGTGTATCGCATACTGATGGCCTTCAAGAGCTCACCAGCACTCAAGAGGTAGGCTTCAACAAGTGAGCATGAACTAGCATAATTCATATTTTGTAGAATCCAAATTCCACATCAATATGACTCGGGTGTTATATCAGTATAGTGCTATGGCTACTAAGTTGTCTATATATTTAGAAATCAAATACAAACACTATAAGACAACCGCAAGCACTACACTTATATGAAGACTTCTAATCTATGAGGTCACTATGCAACTTCATAAGTCAATACTTCATAAGTTGCAACTGATTCTACTAGTTCAGTAGAATCAACGGTGACATTCCCACTGCATCTTTTCTGACTTTATATGACATAGACCATCTAATGTCATAATTAGAATCGAAACTAATCTAACCTTATGGTTGCTGACTAAATTCTACATGAATAAGAAATTCGTTCTTAATATCTCAAAGATCACAAAGAACATGTTTCTAGAACCATCATATGGTCTACAACATATCAAAATAACTCGTAACAATTACGATTAAATTGATATCTATAATCGTACATAATACAATATTTATTATGCCATCATCATATGATGTATATTATTGATTATACATTCCAATCAATCTATTTTTTGACAAAGGAATCATACTTTACAAAAAACGAATACTATATACATAAAAGACACATTAACTGTCAAACATTTGTACTAATTGTCATACAGATAGCCTAACTGTGTCCTTTATTAGATCATATCTAATATGTGACTAATGGGAGTATTTCACAAGTCTCTTAGTTTTATATCTTATATAAAACTTTATATCAATTATAACAGAGACTACTATCACTGCTTACACGGAGAAAATAAGACTCAAGATATGTAATACTAGAAAGAAATTTATATGCTCCCACTGACCCTAGTGACAAATTCGTATTCTCTATACTTCGATAAAACCAGACAATCTGACTAATATCAAAATCAGAGAACATGGATTTCCGAAAAGCTTATTTGAGTCTACAATAGGCTCTATAAGCCAGTATATTAAACTGTGATCTTGGCAGAATACAAACTCTAGGGCCATTCTAGAATGAATTCTTCAAACCAAGAAAAAACATAACAAATTTCTCATTCGAAGAAAACATTCAAGAACGTCACTTTGCATTCTTTAGCCAAAATACAATTTAATATCACCATTAACCAAAAAATCTTAATCGTTCAATTAGTGCGACTAGAGACAAGTTTTCTCAGAATCTACAATAGATTACTGAGAATAACCTACTCACTGTCATACTATAAAGGTCAAACCTTTTTTAAGCTCACTTCGCTTTTGCTGCGCAAACAATTTGCACAATTTTATGAACTATTCATAACGAAAGCCTAATCAAGTACAAAACTTGATCGTTATAAGCCATGAACAATTTTAGATCAATGGTTCAATGCTAATTTCCGAAATCGATATCAAATATCGCTCCCACTATAATTTATAGGATAATTTTCATTAATAAGAAAACAACAGAATCATTAGGTATCAAATACTTTGTAAATGATTCCGACATCCTATTAGACTTATGTGAAAGTTGTCTAAGGGTCTTTTCATCTTATTAATTACGTAGTTCCATTACAGTTTATCACTCTCTTAATTGACTTCAATAAGTCAAGTCTTTTCTGTAATCGTCAACATCCAATGTTACCGCCAAGTAACAAAATAATTTTATTACTTGGGATCATAGAAAATATATTCTATAAAATAGAATACAATATTCTATTAAATAGAATAAACGATAAACCTTTCACTCGTATCTCTGAGGCACAAGTACTTTCTGTTGGTCTCTAAGACATTACAAAGATCATAGAAAGCAATGAAATAATATGAATACTCAAGTAAGAATGTCGGAATCATACTTACAAAGAACGGATGTTGGATGCGTAGAACACAAAAATTTTGCTCCTTGATGAATTCGGCCAAGCTCCTTCTTTGAATTGAAATCCAAGCTCCCAGCTTTGTTGTTGATGCCAAGCTCAAGGATTGGTTTCCCTATCACCTTAGATGATTCTTTAATGTCCTAGCATAAGGAAATATTTGCAACAAAAATTTCCCTAAATGCCTTGTAGTATTCGGCCAAATGAGAGGAAGGAAGAGAGAGTTTTGCTTTTGGTATATTTGATTTCTAAAACCAATTACACTTATGAAAATTCAAAGCCAAAATTTGGTATATCCTTTTCCAAAAAGGCTAAATCAAATTTGGAGGGAAAAAAGCATTAAAGGCTTCCAACTACTCCCATCATGAATAGTGACTGGATGTCAATCACAAAAATATGACTTGACTTCCATCACTAAAGTGACTGGTGATGTGACTTACGATGTGATTTGTGGGCCCCACTTTAATACAAAATCCGAGTTGGCCCGCGAACACATTTCGGGCTCGGGTTCGCTAATTCCGAATTAACGAATTTTCCGTTGCGACGTAATTAAATCAAATTTAATTAAATAATTATGCCTAGTAAAATTACTATTCACATCACTCGCGAATTAATTCTAAATTAATTCGTTTGCCTGAATTAAAATCCAATTTTAATTCCGCGTCGAAATCTAATTTCGTTTAATATATCGAATATATTATTTTATCGATTAATTCCAAATTAATCGTTCTCTATCTTCAAATAATATTTTATCCTAGATAAAATCTCTCCGTAATTAATCCTAGATTAATTATGTTCGAATCATACGTCATCGGTGAATCTTCGGGAAGCGACCCATGAGATCCCTGGATATGTTGACAGTAAATCCGGTTGTCGGACTATCCGAACACGTACGCACCGTGCCTACCCAATTCTCCAGAAATATTCTTAAAGGGATATATAATCTATGTCAGACGTAGTATACGTAGTATTGCGTATTGCGATCTAGTATCGGATGTCACATGCAAGGCCTGGGGATGGAATAGTGTCTGTCTCGTACTAAGCATATATCAGATTACAAGCAACTAGTCTCTTTAATCGGATAATCATGACCTTGTCATATTATCCCGATGGTTGCAACCATTTAGAGTACCAGTTATGTATCCCTATGTGATCATCATCTCCATATGACTGAAGTGATACTTCCGTCTTGACATCACACCCAATACACTACGATTCTCAATAAACCCAGAAGAGGTGTACACAGAACCTGTTAAAGTCCTGGATGACCAAAACCAAAGCCTATTGATTGTCGCAAGTACTAGCGATCCAAGTCTCATGTTAAGACCAAATACACCTACACTGATGCGGATTCCCATAGACATATAGTCATACTACCAATGGGATTCCGCGGGGTCTATCCAGAGCGAAGTTGTTTCCATACCATCGGTAAACACAACCTCCTATCACACTTGCATAAGTATCCAATACTTAAATATATGAGAACTATGTTGTTACGCTTCCATAACACGCACAAGTGTAATACTAGTCTATTCCGCATTATCGATGTTCAGTCTCGATAATACTACGACTAGGGATATTTAATGATTAAACCGTTATGGATTGATATTGTCTCATATCTTGTAATCCGGAACTAATCTAAAGGACTTTTATCATTTATATATTTTAAGTAATCAAATTACAAAATGATAAAATGCAATTTCCATTGTCACATAGTTAATTTGTATAAAAACCACAATGTCTTTTACAAATAGTGACGCTATGGGTCATAATTGTCCAACACTTTCAATTTTATAGCCATTATATAAAAGAAAGATTCAAATCTCAAACTTTTCAAGATTCGAATTTTCTACCTATACATATCATATATGTAATTGTAGAAACAAATGGAACCTAAATTAAAGAGATGAATTAATGTTACTAGAGCATAACCCCACGAGTATTGAAAACCAATTCGGTAAAACTCAATATCAACGAATCAAATCATATAAGATTCGATAACTCCCACTGACCAGTTACATCAAGATGGAATCGTGGAAGTTTAATATTGAGTAAGAATCATATTCATTAAATAACTTCAGAACTAATTGCCTTAAATTCATGCGTTTGACCATATCAAACATCTTCGAACAATTCAAAGAC
>SKCR01002128.1:0-28000 GCA_019454045.1 Zanthoxylum bungeanum | reverse complement strand
TCGCGATCACCCAGTTCTCGTCACCGTCAAAATGCAACCATCCACTCGGCGGCGAAAACGCGTGGGCTAGCGTACCCAGAACCCCATCAAACGCCTCGCCGTCACCGTGATCGCCGCTGAAGAACCCGATCCTGATATCGGCGGTTGAGTAAGATTCCGTTTCAGTGAAAGTCATCGTCGTCACTTCTGACCAACGATCAAAGGCCGTCGCAAATACGTTCTTGACATCGTCACTCAATTGTCTGTCGGGCGAGAACGCGTATGTCAGATCTTGCCTGTTCGAAGGCCAACGTGGCTTGCCGGGGAAGAAACTGTAGTGACCCACCGTGTGGAAATTAGCATTATTAGTGGCGTTATACGACGTCGGCTTGCCTGAGTTCATAGTGGTCGTGCCGTTGACTATATCTGGATTCCCGCATCTGGGCTCTAGGATGTGTTGCATCGTTTGACCATCGAGTTGACCGGTGGGTTCAAGATTGAAGTTTTTTTGATAAGTTTTGACTGCGGATTCCAGCATGTCATCGAAATCGTCGGTGAAATTTGAAGGCAAATCAGGAATGTAACCGAAGTAATGAAAGTATTTCTTGAGCTTGGCTAAGCCGTCCATCTTGTCGCCGGGATGGCATCCGGTGAAATTCTTGAAGGCGTCCCACGCGCTGGAGGTGGCGTTTGAGAGTATCCACGTGGGGATGGAGGATATATTGGGGAAGAAATGGGCTGAAGTTTGAGTTGGTGATAGTGATAACACTGTAAAAGCTGCCATCACAAGAAGCTGGTATCTCATTTTCGATGTGGGTGTTGGAGAAAGGGAAAAGGGAAGTGTTTGGTTCGGAAGAAAATGAAATTTTCTCTGGAAAATTGATAATGGGATTTCAAGAGAGAGAATGTTATGTATAACTTATTTATGGGAAGAAAATTCAGCCACGGATGAATATTGAATAGTTAATTGCCTTGAGCTCTTCGTCAAGCGAACTATTGAAATAAGTCAACGCGGTGAAAATTTGGCTTTTGCATTGTTCCTTGGTGGTGAGTTTATGCACTACGACCCTATTGACGACGTCGTCGGAGGGAGAAATATAAATAACTAGATGGGATTTATATTTATGCACAGAAAATCTTTTATAATTGATATTAATATAAAATAATCAAGATTAATAACCATCAAAATTATATTGAGAAAATTAAATAAATAAAATAAAGAGGAGAAATTTTCCTTTAAAATTCATTATAAAATGAAAAATATATATCTCATTATATTGTACATATATTTATAGTGATAACAATAACAAATACATAACATTTAACTCCAATCACTTATTATATTAGCAAATTTATCCACCTAGACAAATACATTTATTAGATTGAGTTCTTTCACTTAGTAAAAATGATAAACACATTCATTAAATCAAATTTTTTCACCCACTAAATACATCAAATATTTCAAAGTTTTGATTAATTAAATTTATTTACCTACTAAATACACCAAATATTTTAAAATGACAAGTGGTAACATAAAAGAAGATGCATGTTTCAAAATTTCAAAATGACATATGAAAACACAAAAATATATAGAGATCTGCTCCCCGTCAACGGTCCCCCCTTCCGTTGTCCAAAATTATTTTTTAACCCTCCCCCATTGTCCCCAAATTCATATATATATATATATATTATATATATATATATATATATATAATTTAATTAATTTATTTATTTATTACTTTTATTTTATTAAATATTTACTATTATTATTTATTTTGTGTTTATTTACTTATTGTTATTTATTTTGTGTTTATTTATTTATTTTTGTTTTGATTCTTTATTAATTTATTTAGCACTACTTGTTAACAAATTATATTTTTAGAGAAGAGTATGTGTAATAATATATAGAAAAGAAATACAGATAAAAATATAAAAATAAAAATTCTAATTAATATTATCTCCAAAGTCTCATTTTGGCGCACTTGGTGATATATCCAATACTTCGTACCAAATTCTATAAAGTGTGTTGTACGAATGGACTCAAATTGTTGTTATTTATTTTCTGAAAATATATTTTGCTAACATAAAAGAAAATCTTTTCTATTATATATAAGTAGTGTGCAATACTTCGTACCAAATTCTATATTGTGTGACACACAATGTGTGTAGTATGAAGAGGCTCGAATTGTTGTTATTTATTTTCTGAAAAAATATTTTGCTAACATAAAAGAAAATATTTTCTATTATATATAAGTAATGTTAAATAAATTAATAAATAATCCAAAGAAATTAAATAGATAATTATATAAAGACTATTAAATAAGTAAAAAAAATGAGATAAATAACTAAAAAAATTTAATTTATAAAATAAAATAAAATAATTAAATAAAGAAATAAAATAATTAAGTCAAAGAAATAATTTATTTAAAAGAGTAGGTGTATTATTTCATTCAAAAATTAAAATAAGAAAAAAAAACATTTATTTAAATAAATAATTAAATTAAAAAAAAAAAAGAAAAAAAAAAGAGAGAGAGTCATTTATTTATTTAGTTGTAATTGGAGATGGGAAGCGAGAGAGGGGAAGAGACCGAGGGGGAAAACAATTTTCAAATATAAATTATCACGATTGATGTCGAACACGACAAAAATTCCATGTAATTTTGACTCTTTTTTAAGTGTTTTATTTATGTCGTCAATTTTCTTTCCTGAAGCGTGGTCGAAGTTGGGGGTTTAGCTGGCTTCGTTGGACACTATTTGCCCGGAAACTTCGGTAGTACACGTGGATAAAATGTATTGGGTGGTAGGTTGCATTCTATTGGGCCCTCAACTTTTAGGCGGCAATTTAGAAAAAACACGCAACACGCTTCGTGGGTCAAACCAACTCGGCGTCAGCTGCTTTAAAGGGTCAATTATTTTGGAATTTAATTAGAGAGAGCTGCTTTTCCCTCCTCTTGTCGAACGCGTCCCCCTCTCTCTCAAAATTTCCAATAACACCCTCAGTCATTATCATAAATGATTTTTTTAATTTTTTTTTAAAAAAAATTTAGTTGTTTAATTATTTTATTTTATTTTGTTTTTTTTTGTTTAATTATTTTATTTTTTTATCTCATTTATTTTTTTCTATTTTACTTGTTTAATTTTCTTTTCAGTATTATTTAATTTATTTAATATTATTTATGTATAGAAAATGTTCTCATTTATGTCAACAAAATATATTTTTAAGAAGAGTACATATAATAATATACAAAAAAAGAAATACACGTAAAAATATAAAAACACCAAGTATATCAAGAGGAGGCTTTTGAGACAATATCAATTAAAATTTATATTTTTATATATTTTTGTGTATTATTACATGTACTATTCTTTGAACATGGTTAAAACAAGATTGATATAAGAGACTTTTCATTTAAAAACAATATTTGTTCGCAAGTTATATATATATAATCGATTTAGTAAAATTATTAAATAAATTAATAAAGCATTAAAAGAAAATTAAATAAATAAAGAAATACAAAATATATAAAAATATATAAAGATTTATTAAATAAGTAAAAGAGAAAAAAATATAAATATAAAGAAAAAAATAAATGAGATTAAAAAAAATAAAAAAATTAAATAAAATAAAATAATTAAATTGTAAAATAAAATAAGAGACTTTTCATAATTAAATCAAAAGGTAATTTATTTAAAAGTAGAAGGGTGATATCGTCATTTTGTAGGGGACATGTGATAATTTATATAAAGTCTTCTAAGAGACCACATGACTCAAAAGTTCTCAAGTAGACCCTAATCATGATACTTGATGTCTCAGTCGACATTATTTGATCACTGTCCCAACCATCAGTTCCATATTATGTACTATCTCAATAGACGTTATCTGACACACTCATAAAGTGGTTCTTTACTCCCAAATATAACAGTGTCGAAGTAATAAAATAACTCGGTAAGATAAAATAAGAGACTTTTCATAATTAAATCAAAAGGTAATTTATTTAAAAGTAGAAGGGTGATATCGTCATTTTGTAGGGGACATGTGATAATTTATATAAAGTCTTCTAAGAGACCACGGGACTCAAAAGTTCTCCAGTAGACCCTAATCATGATACTTGATGTCTCAGTCGACATTATTTGATCACTGTCCCAACCATCAGTTCCATATTATGTACTATCCCAATAGACGTTATCTGACACACTCATAAAGTGGTTCTTTACTCCCAAATATAACAGTGTCGAAGTAATAAAATAACTCGGTAAGATAAAATAAGAGACTTTTCATAATTAAATCAAAAGGTAATTTATTTAAAAGTATAAGGGTGATATCGTCATTTTGTAGGGGACATGTGGTAATTTATATAAAGTCTTCTAAGAGCCCACGGGACTCAAAAGTTCTCCAGTAGACCCTAATCATGATACTTGATGTCTTAGTCGACATTATTTGATCATTGTCTCAGCCATCAGTTCCATACTATGTACTATCCCAATAGACGTTATCTGACACACTCATAAAGTGGTTCTTTACTCCCAAATATAACAGTGTCGAAGTAATAAAATAACTCGGTAAGTCCGGGGTCAATCCACATGAAATAAATTTGATAGGATAAAATAATAATTTGAGTGAAAAGAAAAATACTGAATTATTTGAAATGATTTACAATTTTTAAATTGGACTGTAACAATAAAATAAAATATGGGGCTCGATGATCCACTTTTAATATTTCAAATTTAGAAATCTTATTTTTATAATATATAAATTGTCATTATTACCAAATTATTTTATTTCAGGAATTAATTATGGCAAAATAAATAAAACCGGCCATAAAGGCGGTAATAATATTTGTCTATAACAAATCCAGTTAGATACTCAATTATGCCAAATAAATAAGACGAGCTATATAAGCGGTAACAAAGTTTGTTAATAATTAATTCAAATTTAAATTAATTTATATATTATATTATAAATAAGATTAATCTATATTTTATATACAAAATTCTACTAATCTATATTTTTATATTAAAAATTTCACCATTTACTCTAGTAAGAAGAAATTAGCTACTTATAATTTGAATAAAAATACTCATAATTTTATTACTGAAAGAAAAAAAATTACAAGAAAGCTTGAAACAAATAAAATACAGAAGAGCTGGAATTCCACTAAATTTCAGAGAAAATTATGGACTCCCTGGCTGAAAAAATGAGGTGCATAGCACATCTTACGAATGCAATGGCATGTGAAGGAGGGTTCCATCTACCGAAAGGTGGATGATAACCATCCACTATTTTTTTAAAAATAATAAGTACATATGGCATACTTTGAATTTTTAATCAACTTCTGCATTGAAAACTTCAGGACTATAAAATCTTGTAAACAATAAAGTTGTAGATATTTGAGTCTTTTTTAATTTGGAACTGGAATCGCCTCTATTCGATATTGGAGTAAGATGTTGTGGCCAAAATATGAAAATTACGCAATATTGGAAATTCTGAAATTATACACTGTTAGAACGCCATTTTAAGTTTATGGTTTCCAAAATCCAAATGTCACGTCTGATGAGTGGTAAATGTATCACTATTTCTCACTCAATTGACCTAATATTTTGCATGGTTTCTTGAGTTTTGTGAATATTTTGATGTATTTTGTAGATAAATAAAATTTCAGGACTTGCTGGAATTAAATTAGGGCCAAAATAATAAATAACGGACAAAAATGGCAAAACTGTCTTTTGGGCATCGCGATGCGCAACAACTCTGCGTCGCGACCGTTAACGTGCGCCGGAGTATGCTAATATGCACCAGACATGTGTCACAATTAGAAAAGTCTGCTATCATGCGCCTTGCTAACATGCACTTGCCACGTGTCAACATCACATCAATTCTTGCTAACGTGCGTCGTGCCACGTGTCACCATCATATGCTGCTGATAATCGACATCGCCACATCATCACCACGTCAGCACAATAATTCAGCTGCTGACAGCTGCCGGACACGTGTCACCATCTCCGCAGAAGCCGCGCCACATGGCAGAAATCTACGGCACGTCGCGACGCACAAAGTTGTGCGCGTCGCGATGCGTGGAGCCCAGTGGTGCCTATAAATTCAGCCGAATTTCATTTGAATTTTCATACCTTCCTATAGTTTTCATACCTTCCCAGTGGTGCCTATAAATTCAGCCGAATATCATTTGAATTTTCATTTGAATTTTCATACCTTCCTAAAATTTCAGGACTTGCTGGAATTAAATCAGGGCCAAAACAGTAAAAAACGGATAAAAATGGAAAAACTGTCTTTTGGGCATCGCAATGCGCAACAACTCTACGTCGCGACCGCTAATGTGCGCCGGAGTATGCTAATATGCACCGGACACATGTCACAATTAGAAAAGTCTGATATCATGTGCCTTGCTAATATGCACCTGCCACGTGTCAACATCACATCAATTCTTGCTAACGTGTCACCATCACATACTGCCGATAATCGACATCGCCACATCATCACCACGTCAGCATAATAATTCAGCTGCTGACAGCTGCCGGACACATGTCACCATCTCCGCAGAAGCCGCGCCACATGGCAGAAATCTACGGCGCGACGCAAAAAGTTGTGCGCGTCGCGATGCGTGGAGCCTAGTGGTGCCTATAAATTCATCCAAATTTCATTTGAATTTTCATACCTTCCTAAAATTTCAGGACTTGCTGGAATTAAATCATGGCCAAAACAGTAAAAAACGGACAAAAATGGAAAAACTGTCTTTTGGGCATCGCGATGCGCAATAACTCTGCGTCGCGACCGCTAACGTGCACCGGAGTATGCTAATATGCACCGGACATGTGTCACAATTAGAAAAGTCTGCTATCATGTGCATTGCTAACATGCACCTGCCACGTGTCAACATCACATAAATTCTTGCTAACGTGCGCCGTGCCACGTGTCACCATCACATGCTGCCGATAATCGACATCGCCACATCATCACCACGTCAGCATAATAATTCAGCTGCTGACAGCTGCCGGACACGTGTCACCATCTCCGCAGAAGCCGCGCCACATGGCAGAAATCTACGGCGCGTCGCGACGCACAAAGTTGTGCGCGTCGCGATGCGTGGAGCCCAGTGGTGCTTATAAATTCAGCCGACTTTCATTTGAATTTTCATACCTTCCTAGAGTTCCTAAAAAAGGATTAAGGATTGTATCTTGTTTATTTAAGTTTTTGTAATTTAAATTAAGTATTTTTATTTTTTTATTTACTTTCAGCACTTTTAATTATGCAATTTTACTTTTAGCACTTTTAATTGTGCACATTTACTTTCAGTAATTATTTTTATTTATTTATTTATTATTTATTTTATGTTTAGTAGTTAATTTACTGCTGGGGAAGGGTGAATCTTTTTACTTTTATAATTTAGATTAATCTCCCTCAATTATAATATATTAATTTATCTTAAATCCTGACTTAATTGGATACCGCTTTATTGGTCGGTTGGACTTAATTAAATTGATTTTAACCTGACTTAATGGGATACCGCCTATATGGTTGGTTGGAATTAATTAAATCCGACTTAATCATGATACCGCCTATGTGGTCAGTTGGTAATTATCACGCAAATTTATATATTATAATAGGGGAGATTTCTAAATTAGAAATAGTAAAAGTAGATTAATCTCACTTAATTTATAATATGGAAATTGTAATTTAATATGGATTAAAAGTTGATACCGCTTTAATGGCTGGTTTTAATTATGTAACATAATGTGACACCTCTAATAGGTCGGTCTTTAGGTGACAGATGATTACCGCCTATATGGCTGGTTTATGGATAAATAATAACACCACCTTTATGGCTGGTTCAACTTAATTGGGTAACACTAACAATTTCCATATTATAATAAAGTGAGATTTCTAAAAGTGGATCCACTAACCCCCAACATTTTATTTTTATTCTAGAGAAGTGATGAAACACAATATTAACAAGCTTAATAATTGATTTAATTATATTATGGGTAATTCTTTAGTTTGTTTATTGAATCTTAAGCTTAATGCTTCTTGTTGCCTGATCACCAATAAGATTGATGTGGTAAACTTAAAATGAACTTGGAAAATGGATTTTAGGTTTCAGCCTTAGATTCAATAGCTCACGATATTCCTTAAGGATAGAAAACCCTTTAATAGATTTCCTTACAGGATAGACATATACCTGTCGGGCGGGGGTAGCCACAATTGGAATTTGCACTTAATGAATTCAGGTAACTTGGTTAACATAGGAATATGATTAATTGAGTTATTTGGGTATTTGCATCTGACCATCGACAGAGGCTTTTGCATATCTTCGTCAAATTGGGCGAATATTGCACAAACAACCAAGCCGAATACGAGGCTCTGATATTCGGTTTGGAGATACTCCTTAATATTAAAGTGACACATGTGTCCGTTAAGGGGGATTCGCAACTAGTGATCCAACAAGTGACAGGGTCCTTTAAGTGTCAGAGTCCTTCAGTCATGGTGCTGTCAGATATAGCCAAAGAGCTGCTAGATCAATTTGACTATGTATAGATGGAGCACGTCCCAAGGGCGAAGAATGAGATGGCCAATGAATTGGCCCAAGCAGCCTCAGTGCATAAACAAACAAGCATAGATGGCATATTGGAGAGAGGAGGCCAAATAAGCCCTAGAAAGGCGGAAGAACGTAATGGACGTCATGGCCACTGAAATCCAAGATCAAAATGAGGACGATTGGAGAAAAGAGATCAGAGAATTCTTAAAGCAACCAGAAAATGGGAAAGACCGGAAGATAAAACTAAAAGCCTTGAACTATATAGTATCGGGAGATGTATTATACAAAAAACGCCAAGATGATTTGTTATTAAAATGTGTAGGGCCATCAAAATCCAAGACTATTATGGTCTAAATACATGAAGGGGTCTGTGGGGCTCACCAGACCTGGATAAAGATGATATGGTTGATTATAAGGAGTGGATATTATTGGCCGAAAATTGGAGAATCATGCGTACTGTATGCTAAGGGATGCGTTGCTTGTCAGAAGCACGGCCCCATTCAAAGAGCACCAGTGACCAAAATGGTCCCTGTTATTAAGCCATGGCCATTTATGGGATGGTGATAAGCGGAAAATATATCAATATTTACCGCCCATTTTTCCTAATATTTTGTTTAGTTTCTCGGGTTTGATGAATGTTTTGATGTGTTTTAGTTTATTTTGCAGATAAAATAATATTGGGACTCAATGGAATCATTTAGGACGAAATGTGGGTTAAATAAGGGCAAAAATTGGACTTGACATATTAATTTTGGAGATTGGGAACTTGAAAGGGCGTTTTAACGAAGTGCAGTTTCGGAAATTCCAGTTTTGCGCAATTGTCGTATTTTAGGCATAACTTTTTTACTCCGATATTGGATTGAGATGATTCAAGTTTCCGATTAAAGAAGACTCAAAGATCTACAACTTTGAAGAACAAAATAATTTCGAATTCTGAATATTTCATCACCGAAATTGATGAAACATCCAGAAGTGTGTTACGTGTAATTATTAAAGTCATTTTCAAAGCAAAAAAATAAATAAATAAATAAATAAATAATAAAAATAGTCAAGCTCCCACCAAACATGATAGAAATTAATAATGGATTTGGTGGAGCAATTAGTGGAGCAATTAATAATGGATTTGGTGGAGCAATTAGTGGAGCAATTAATAATGGTTTGGTGGAGAATTTAATAATGGATTTGGTGGAGGTAAAATTTTGCCTATAAATACCAAGTCATTTCATTTGTAAATTCATACTTTCTTCTTTGAAATTCCTTATGAATAACTAAGAAGATTGTATCTTGTTTGTTTATTTACAGCTTTCAGTAATTAATTTCCGCTTTCGCACTTTCTTTTCTTTACTTTTCAGTTTTTACTTTCCGTAATTTACTTTTACGCACATTACTTTCCTTTCTTTACTTTTTCAGTTTTTACTTTTCGAGCAATGAAGAGATAACTCCCCCTTGCTGGGGTAAAAAGGTAAAGCTTTTATTATTGCTATTTAGATTAATCTCCCCTAATTATAATATAATAACTATTTAAAATCTGACTTAACCATGATACCGCCATATTGGTCGGTTGGTAATTAATTATAAATTGGTTTTAACCTGACTAAGCATGGATACCGCCTGGTTGGTCGGTTGGTAATTAATTATTAATTTGACTTAATCAGGATACCGCCTATATGGTTGGTTGGTCATTATCATGCAAAGCTAATATATTATATTAAGGGAGATATCTAAAATAATAGTAATAAAAGTGGATCCTCTTACATCAGCATTTTCTTTATTGTACTTTTACTTTATTTACTTTCAGCATTTACTTTCCAGTAATTTAATTTTCAGCATTTACTTTATGTCTTTTCTTTTATTTAAGTTTTTACTACCCGTAAATATGTGTCGTAACTAAGCCATTTATCTGGGGTTGTGATGAAATCCAATATCACCGGTTTATAAGGGGTTAAATTACAGTTTGGGTAATATAAATGTTTATTTATTGAGTCTTAATCTTAATGCTTTTTATTAACTGGCCATTAATAAAATTGAACTTGTAAACTTAAAATGAACTTGAAAAAGAGATTTTAGGTTAAAGACCTTAGACTCAATAGCCCACGATCTTCATTGAGGATAGATAATCCTTTAATATATTTCCTTACAGGATAGGAATAAACCTGTCGGGCGGGGGTAGCCATAATTGGAACTTAATCTTAATGAATTCAGATAACTTGGTTAACATATGAATATGATTAATTGGGTTATATTGGGTATTTGTATTTGACCATCGGAAGAGGCTTTTACATAATTTCGTGTTCCAGGTTAATAAACCAATATATTACACAAACGTAAAATAACCAATTCATCTTTTAAAAAGATATTGGAAGGATTCACAACCCTGGATAGTTTTATAAATTTGAATTTTCTTCAATTTACTTTTCAAGCAAATTTATTTACTTGTTTTAATTTTAAAGTCACCACCCAATCAAACAATCAATCCATTAGATACTTGTAAACATTTAACTTCATAAATTGATAACAAAAGGTTTTAAGTCATCGTGGGATCGATACTTTTTATATTACTTGAACGATACTTTTTATACTACTTGAACGATATGTGCGCTTGCGTTATACGCGTGTGATTACGCCGGTCAAGTTTTTGGCCGTTGTCAGAGACTTATTATTCTTTCACTATTAATTTTGAGGTAAGATACATTTACTTGTATCTAATTTCTTTTTACTTATTGTTTATGTTTTCTTGTGTTTCAGGTTCTCAGACACTACATGAGACGAACCAGACGCTTTGAACTCCGACCGCTTGACCTAGAGATTGAAAGAACTATCAGACAGTTGAGAAGGGAAAGGCGAGAAGGCCAAGAAGCAATCATCAACATGGAACCTGAACCTTTGGAGGTTGCACTACCAATTCCCATTCGAGACAGAACCATTCTGGTGGTTGACGGCCTTATTTCATGAATTGTACTTCCTCTTTTACCAGAAAATACGTGTGACATCAAAACATGCATTCATATGATTCAGCAGTCAGTATAGTTTGTGGGGAATGCAACTGAAGATCCTAATGCCCACATCAGCAACTTCCTGGAAGTTTGCGGCACTTTCAATTACAACAGAGCATCAGAAGAAGCAATGAGATTGTAAGTTTTTCCATATTCCTTGAAAGACAGAGTAAAATCTTGGCTATATTCACTACCAGCAGGATCCATCACAACTTGGAACACTCTAGCCACCAAATTCCTTGCAAAGTACTTTCCACCAGCCAGAGCAGTAAAACTGAGAAATACATCACATCATTTGTACAACTTGACTTGGAAACTCTCTACGAAGCTTGGGAAAGGTACAAAGATTTGCTCCGGAAAGGTCCTCACCATGAGATTCCAAAATGGCTTCAAGTCCAAACTTTCTATAATGGACTTTCTGGATTGATGAGAACCACAATTGATGCTGCTGCTGGAGGAGCTTTGATGGCAAAAGGAGAAGATCAGGCCTGAGACTTAATCGAAGAAATGGCTAACAACAATTCATTGTGGCCAATAGAAATGAGCATGATTCAACGAATTGCAGGAATTTATGAAGTTGGAGATAACTCAGCAGTGAATACTAAGTTGGAGAAAATGTGCAAAAGCCTAGAAACACTTAGCACGCAAGTTGTAAACATCGCCAGAGCCACAAGTTCACCATATGGAGGAGCACCAGAGCCAAACCAACATGAAGAAATGGTGAACTATGTCAACAATTTCAACAGATAGGGGAACAATCCATATTCCAACACCAACAACCCAGGGTGGAGGAATCATCCTAATTTTTCATGGAGCAACAATTCAGGGCAAAAGAACAATCCACCATCTGGATTTCAACAGTAAAACAAAAGCCAGCAGTTTGAAAAAGAACCATAAATTAAAGAATGGATTGCAGAGATGTTCAAAAAGCAACAAGCAGCATATGATGTTATTTTCCAAAGCCATCTGCTTCTATCAAAGCACTGGAGAATAAAATTGGACAGTTGGCCAATGCTCAGAGTTACAGGCCGTCAGGTAACCTTCCTAGCAACACATAACTAAATCCAAGGAACATGGGGAATGAGCAATGTCATGCCATCATGTTAAAAAGCGGTACTGAAATTAACAAAGATGTTGGAATCAAGGCAACTGCTGAGTAAGTTCCAAAAGAAATCAGTGAAGCAGTTCAACAGATGGAGGAAAAAAAAAGGAAAAAGATCAAGAAATGATCATTCTACCTCCATCTTTTCCACAGCGTCTCCAGAAAAACAAACTAGATAAGCAATTTTCTCGGTTCATATAGATCTTCAAAAAACTGCATATCAATATTCCATTTGCATAAGCGTTGGAACAAATGCCCAGCTATGCCAAATTCATGAAAGACATTCTTTCACGAAAGCGGAGATAGGGAGATTACGAGACAGTAGCATTATCAGAAGAATGCAGCGCCATCATTCAAAGGAAACTTCCCCCAAAGTTGAATTATCCTAGCAGTTTCATTGTTCCTTGCACTATAGGAGAACATGACTTCGGTAAGGCTTTGTGTGATTTAGGTGCGAGTGTTAATTTGATGCATTTTTCTATTTTCAGGAAATTACAGATTGGAGAAATAAAGCCCACATCAGTCTCTCTACAACTTGCTTATAGAACGCTCGTATTTCCGAGAGGTGTAGTTGAAGATGTGCTGGTCAAAGTTGACAAATTCATTTTCCCAGCAGATTTTATTGTCCTTGATATGGAGGAAGACGAAGACGTGCCGATCATTCTCGGTAGACCATTCTTGGCTATAGGTCGAACCATTATTGATGTACAAAAAGGAGAACTAACCATGAGGGTACAAGACCAAGAAGTAACATTCAATGTTTTCAAAGCCATGAATTTCCCGAATGACGAGAAGGAGGAATGTTTCAGACTTGATGTGATAAATGGTACCATCCAGACTTGCGATGCAATGCAAAGTTCTACTGACAAACTTAAAGCATGTCAATTGACTGTGGAGCCTGAAGATAAAGCGTGTTGTGCACTGAAGAAGCGAATTCTTGCACTACAAGCAACAGAAAAGAAACAGTTCCACCAGCTCAACGAATTGGAAGAATTTCACATTCAGCCTTTTGGGAATGCCAAATTGTACAAAGAAAATGCCAAGAAGAGACATGATGAGAAGTTAGTGCGCATACAACAGGAACCAGGGCAGAAGGTACTATTAAACAAATCAAGGGTAAAACTCTTCCATGGAAGCCAAAATCGCGGTGGTTAGGTCCATTCCTAATCACTAAGGTTTTACCAGATAGAGCCGTTGAGTTACATGATCCCGACTTCAACAAAACATTCAAGGTTAAAAACAAGCGTGTCAAGCAATACTGGGGAGAATCATTTGAGCGACAAAAAGAAAGTGTCACACTTTCAGATCCAGCCTAACATTTGGGAAATCGTGTCTAGCTTACGTTATTAAACTTAGCCCTAGCTGAGAGGCAACCCATGCAATTTGTGTATATATTGTGATTTGGTGTCTTTTATTTTTTGTGTATTTAGTTTTTACAGGTTAAGTCATTTCAGGATGGAAGATGCTCTCGCAAATCTTCACAAGCAATTTCCTTCTCTCCCTCAAAAATCTCTGATGAAAGTTTACAAAGCTCGCTTAGAACGGATAAGACTACTGATGATCAAAGGTATGTCTATTGACATTCATTGGATTATTGAAGCACAAGTCCGATTGGCATATGAGTCCTCTGACTCTTTTATTTCACATCTGTCTGGTTTAGGAAGAAGCACATATGCTAAAAAGAGAAGAGCCAAAATAATGTGTGTTTGTTATAAATGTGCTCGTATGTTTTGTGATACTCGTTGTCGATCTTTAGGAACGGTGTCTGATAACCGCGAAGATAAGATTAATTTCATTAGGGATGGCTTGAGTAAGGAGTCTTTGGATGACATATCTAAAACTCTTGAGACGCATCCCAGTTGATATATGTATCACGAAATTCACATGTTATATGCACAATTCCGTAAAGAAAGACAACAGTTAAGTCTCAGGAATCTGACTCTAAAAGACCCTGTTTGCCAATTTATAAGAAAATTGGATGGGAAGCTTGTCTCTGACGCATAGACGTCATTCAAGCAGTTACATTATTGTAAATATTATATTTATTTGTCTTTTCCTAATAATTGTGATTTGTTTTGTTATTTTCTTTTATTTTCTCCGACATGATCTAGATTTTTTGACCTTTCATGATTTATTTTACTGTTTATTTGGTCTGATAATGATCGTGGTAAGAGGCGTCGGATAAATCTGGATCTTAACCTTTAACTTTTCATTTAGATGTAGAATTTCAGCTAACCAGGTACGGTTTTCTAAACTCTTCTTCTAATGTTTAAGACATTGGGGACAATGTCTCATTTAGGTTTGGGGGAGGAGAATAGTTAAATTGTATCTTGTTTTTATTGTTTTATTTTTTGTCAAAATTTTTCGAAAAAGCCAAAAAAATTGAAAAATTTTACAAAAACCAAACAAAATATTTTGTGTTTTTGTGTTTTTATTTGATTAATCAGGTGAAATTGGTGTGAGATAGCTGTGTAAGGAATTTCCATTCCTGAGACGTATCTCAATCTATTTCAAAACAAGTTAATTTTTATTTATTTCCTTTTAAATTATTTAATTTGTGAATTCTTCATAAAACTGACTAAAATGAATCTTCATATGCTCAGTTGACATGTATTATCAGCATACATGGTAACATACATACATGAGCTGTAATTGAAAAGTTTGTAATATTCAGTGCTCTAGTTTAATTAGAGGAAACATCTATAAAAAATGATGGAGAAAAAAAGTCTGAGATCCGAGTTATTAAGTCTGTAAGGGTGTTTTAACACCTAGTGCCCTAAAACCAACTGGTTTGGGAGTCACTGACCCAAAGCTCGCTACATGAATAAAAGATGTTGCAAAACATATATATATATATATGAAGTCTGAGTAATTAAGTCCGTAGGGGTGTCTTAACACCTGGTGCCCTAAAGTCAACTGGTTTGGGAGCCACTGACCCAAAGCTTGTTACATAGATGGAAGATATTGTATATAAATAAAAAAATCAAAAAAAAAAATCAGAAAAATATTTCATTGCTAAAAAAGGTGTGAATTCTGATAAAACTTTAGGACAAAAATATTTCTTTCTTCTCAACTGCACTTGTGACTATTATGGGCAAAAATGAGTTGATTAATATTTTGTTGGTTATGTATATGAAGAATGGTAAAAAAATAATCGGAGAATTCACTTATTTGGTCATTTAAAAAGAAACAAAATAATTATTGACTTGGATTAGAAGTTTCATCTGTTTAGTCACTAACTTCTTTATTCTCTTTTCTCTTGTCTTTTTACTTTTGTGTGCATTAGTTTTATTATCTTTTTACTTTTATCAAACGTTTGTGGGTATCGTTGCTATAAGCCCTCACGAGACTTCAACTCGTCCACTAGGGACACCTGGGGGTTTAAAGGCATGTTGCATATGCTAAATGCAACCGTGATCCCTACGAAAGTAGCTTAGTTTAATTTTAATTGTTTCTTGTATTTTATTTTGTTTTTTTCTCGAGGAGTAGCAAAATTTTAGGTTTGGGGGTGTGATGAGCGGAAAATATATCAATATTTACTACCCATTTTTCCTAATATTTTGTTTAGTTTCTCGGGTTTGATGAACGTTTTGATGTGTTTTACTTTATTTTGAAGATAAAATAATATTAGGACTCAATGGAATCATTTAGGACGAAATATGGGTCAAATAAGGGCAAAACTTGGACTTGACATATTAAGTTTGGATATTGGAAACTTGAAAGGGCGTTCTAACGAAGTGCAGTTTCAGAAATTCCAATTTTGCGCAATTGTCGTACTTTGGGCATAACATTTTACTCCGATATCGGATTGAGCTAATTCAAGTTTTAGATTAAAGCAGACTCAAATATCTACAACTTTGAAGAATAAAATAATTTCGAATTCTGAATATTTCATCACCGAAATTGATGAAACATCCAGAAGTATGTTATGTGTAATTATTAAAGTCATTTTCATAGCAAATAAATAAATAAATAAATAATAAAAATATTCAAGCTCCCACCAAACATGATAGCAATTAATAATGGATTTGTTGGATTAATTAGTGGAGTAATTAGTGGAGCAATTAATAATGGATTTGGCGGAGCAATTAATAATGGATTTGGTGGAGAATTTAATAATGGATTTGGTGGAGGCAAAATTTTGCCTGTAAATACCAAGTCATTTCATTTGTAAATTCATACTTTCTTCTTTGAAATTCCTTCTGAATAACTAAGAAGATTGTATCTTGTTTATTTATTTACAGCTTTCAGTAATTAATTTCCGCTTTCGCACTTTCTTTTCTTTACTTTTTCAGTTTTTACTTTCCGCAATTTACTTTTACGCACAATACTTTCCTTTCTTTACTTTTTCAGTTTTTACTTTTCAAGCAATGAGGAGGTAACTCCCCCTTACTGGGGTAAAAGGTAAAGCTTTATTATTGCTATTTAGATTAATCTCCCATAATTATAATATAATAACTATTTAAAATCTGACTTAACGATGATACCGCCATATTGGTCGGTTGGTAATTAATTATAAATTGGTTTTAACCTGACTAAGCATAGATACCGCCTGGTTGGTCGGTTGGTAATTAATTATTAATTTGACTTTATAAGGATACCGCCTATATGGCTGGTTGGTAATTATCACGCAAATTTAATATATTATAGGGTTATTTACGTTTTACTACTAAAGTTACGATCAAATAACAATTGGGTACTATGAATATTAACATTTTACATTTTACTACTAAACTTATAATAATTTAATATTTTACTACTTTTCCATCCAAACCGTTAGTTGACCGTCAATTGACCTTTAAAAATACTGTTTTATCCTCCAAATAAAATAAAAGTGAAAATTATAATTATACCATTTAAAAAACATATCTAAATCTTATATATAACAATAAAAGAAATACAATCAACAATCACATTTATAAAAATACTTCAATCTCTAAATTATCCATATAACCCAATAAAATAAAGAATTTAATTTACCAAATAATTTAATAATTAAAATTCTCATAATAACCAAAATACTTTAAAGTATAATAATAAAAGAGATATACTCAAAAATCATTATTTCCAATATTCAGCCGTACGATTACCACCGTTGATTATCATATTTATAATTTATAATAATGTGTGTGTTAAGACTCTTTTATCCTTAGGATGTCAATATGATGTCATGGTCAACTAACAGTCAATTAACGGTTTGGATGGAAAAGTAGTAAAATGTTAAATTTTTATAAGTTTAGTAGTAAAATGTAATATGTTAATATTCATAGTACCCAAATGTTATTTGATCATAATTTTAATAGTGAAACGTAAATAACCATATATTATATTAAGTGAGATATCTAAAATAATAGTAATAAAAGTGGATCATCTTACCTCAGCATTTCTTTATTGTACTTTTACTTTATTTAATTTCAGCATTTACTTTCCAGTAATTTAATTTCCATCATTTACTTTATGTCTTTTCTTTTATTTAAGTTTTTACTACCCGTAAATATGTGTTGTAACTAAGCCAATTATCTGGGGTTGTGATGAAATCCAATATCACCGGTTTATAAAGGGTTAAATTACAGTTTGGGTAATATAAAGGTTTATTTATTGAGTCTTAATCCTAATACTTTTTATTAACTGGCCATTAATAAAATTGAACTGGTAAACTTAAAATGAACTTGAAAAAGAGATTTTAGGTTAAAGACCTTAGACTCAATAGCCCACGATCTTCCTTGAGGATAGATAACCATTTAATAGATTTCCTTACAGGATAGGAATATACCTGTCGGGTGGGGGTAGCCATAATTGGAACTTAATCTTAATGAATTCAGATAACTTGGTTAAAATAGGAATATGATTAATTGGGTTATACTGGGTATTTGTATTTGACCATCGGAATAGGATTTTACATAATTTCGTGTTCTACGTTAATAAACCAATATATTACACAAACGTAAAATAACCACTTCATCTTTTAAAAATATATTGGAAGGATTCACAACCCTGGATAGTTTTATAAATTTGAATTTTCTTCAATCTACTTTCAAGCAATTTTATTTACTTGTTTTAATTTTAAAGTCACCACCGAATCAAACAATCAATCCATTAGATACTTGTAAACATTTAACTTCATAAATTGATAGCAAAAAGGTTTTAAGTCCTCGTGGGATTGATAATTTTTATACTACTTGAGCGATACGTGCGCTTGCGTTATATGCGGGTGATTATATCGGTCAGATGGGCGATCGATTTAATAGGGAAAATCTATCCCCGCGTCTAGCAAAAGACACACTTTCATCATCGTCGCCACAGACTTCTTCATCAAGTGGGTGGAAGCAATTCCGGTTATAGAGATTTCTCAAGACCAAATCATTAAGTTCATAAAAGAGCATATTATCCATCGATTCGGTATCCCTCAGACATTGATGGTGGATCACGGTACCTCTCTGAACGGCGAAAAGGTTAAAAGCTTCATGACCGAATACGGGGTCCAGTTAGTAAACACTACTCCATACTACCCCCAGTCAAATGGTCAGGCAGAGTCATCCAACAAAACCCTCAAAGGGTTGATCCGAAAGATGATAACAGACAATGGGACGAATGCTTAAGTCAAGCTCTATGGGCTTATAGGACGTCACCCCGAACAAGTACCTCGATCACACATTTCCATCTAGTATATGGTCAAGAGGCCGTATTACCGGTCGAAATCAATGTTAAATGTATAAGGGTGGCGTTGCAAAAAGAATTGACAAAGGAAAATTACAGTGAAGCGATGATCCAAAATTTATTAGAATTGGATGACGTCAAGTGCGATGTCATCAATCGTTTGGAAGCACAGAAGACAAATATGGCCAAAAGATATAATCGGAAAGTCGTGGCCAAATCATTTAGAAAATGAGAGTTAGTATGGAAAACTATACTACCACTAGGTGCCAAGAATCCTGCATATGGCAAGTGGTCGCCTAATTGGGAAGGCCCATTCGAGGTAGAAAATGTGTTGCCAAACGGGGCCTATCATTTGAAAATTTTGAATGGAGAAATGCATGTCAGAGTGATAAACGACAAGTACTTGAAAAAGTATGTGCCTTCATTATGGGAATATGAGAATATGACGTTCTCCGGATGAAAAATAAGGATGAAGCGAAATAAATAGAAATAAATAAATATTATAATTTCATTAGTATCGGACAACGATGTCCCAAAAATTACAAGTAAAAGGACGAATGTAACGTCCTAACAGTACATGAATACATAATTATCTACTAGTGGAAGGCCGTTGAAAATCCTCAGGCGAGTCTTTCATGGCCGAGAACATTTCCCTTAACCGATGCCACTCTTTCTGCATTTATATATCAGCCGCCGCCAAATCGCTCAAGCTCTTTTCAAAATCAACTTGGGCCAAGTCTTTATATTCGGCCAGGAAAGCATTCACCTCCGTTAATTGAGAGGCAATGGTTTTTCTCTTGGCCTCTCTCCTCATGCGACTCTACTCGATGAGACGCTGGATACCTGGCAACTGTCATTCTAAGTCCAGTAATACTGACTCTTCAATCATCATTTCGTCTGTAGTTTCCCGTATAGTTTGGCGGAAAGTGTAAAGGGAATCACAGATTCTTTCTTTCTTGGACATGGAAGAACGAAGCCCAACCTTTTGACTATGTATATTTCGATAGCGAAGGATAAGTGCTGTAACCTCGCTCTGTAAGTCTTAAAGGAAGAGCCGGTCTTCGACCGGTATAGGCAAGACAGAAAGACCCAACAGTCGCTCTAATTCAGATGAGATTTTTTCTAGTTTGAGCATGTTCTCTGGCATTGCGGCATGACCGATTTCCAGAGTAGTGAGAGAAGCATATTGCCTAATAACCTCCCGAAAGGCTTCCAAGTCTGTAGTAGCTCGGGCCTTAGATGGAGAGGGCTGAGATGGAGCAGAGGCTAGTCAGTCAAGATCGTCCAAAATGTCCTGGACCGATTGCAGTAACGGATCGGACACATGTGCGAACAAAAGGGAATTAGTAAATGAGAACCAAAAGAACGATGAAAGAAAGGAAAATGGAGAGAGACTTATAGTTTCGGGCCTATGATTGGAACTGGACGGCTCACCAGTAGTTTCCATAGGGATCTCAAGTGGTAATGCAGGTTCTCATCTATGAGATTGGGGCGGGGGAACATAAGATTCCGCCCGAAGAGGTGAGGATGAAGGAATTGGAGATGATGGCCATTCAGGAGCAGAGGGTTGTTGCATCGAAGGAACAGAAGATGTCGCCTGAAGAGGTGAGGACGAATGAGCCGGAGATTACGTCCGTTCAGGAGCGGAAGTATGTTGCATCGAAGGGACAGGGGACACTACCCGTGAAGGTGCTGATTGTCGCGACATGGCTGATGGCTGGGCCTCTGTGGAAGAATCAGAATCGGAAGAGTCAGAAACATAAATAACTTCCATCTCTAAATAAATACGACGAATTACATCGTCTTTATACATAGAACGAGCCTCCTCTAGCAACTCCAATTCGGCCAGACTAAATAGGCCATCTATGTCCCTATAACTCCCTCTAAACCCCGCAGCAGCCCATCTGCGTATTAAGGGATAAATCTGTTTGAGATTACGCCAAAGAGGCACGTCATCCGGCCAAATAGGCTCGTTCTCCTGCCGATGAGGCTCGTCATCTAGTTCTTGCACAATAGGGATAGGGACGTCCAATCGATGATATTCAAACAAAGGATGGTTCTTTGGGATCTCCTCAAAAAATGGGCGTAAGCGGCCCAATACTATACTTGACCCCGTACCTTGAGGATCGACCCTGGTCGAATGGGTGGCATCAGCTACTTCATCCTCTTCTAGTGGATGTTGAACGATGGGAGTATCGTCCGCCTTACTCCCATCTGATGAAAGTAGCTTCAACCTCCACCAAATGATTTTGGATCACTGGAACTTCGGGCCCCAAAGTTTGAGCCGGTTCGAGCATACCAGAAGATGATTCCGTCCTGGACGTCTGCATAAGAAACGAAATAAAAAAAAGGCGCAATTTCATATTGTACCTTAGCCCGACGAAGTATGAGGGGCTCGTCTGAGTCGGAGCTATGGGTTGGAGAAGGCTGTTTTCGTTTAACTTGTTTGGATTTCTTCGGCCCAGCTTTCTGAATAGGTTTCTTGGACCCAACTGTTTCCGAGGGTTTTTGGGAAAAATGGATGGTGGAAAAAATCAAAGCGGAAGGCAAAGAAAAGAGTCTCTCACGACCGGACGGCCAAAAACGGTCAAAGAAATGATGGACCGATGTGCAAGGAGAGAAAAAGGCACAAGAAAAAGAAGATAACAAAGAACGAGCTTCAGACAGGCATTGTTCAATGTCTGAGAGCGAAAGAACTTTAAAACGTTCCGAATGAGTAGAACGAGAATGAATAACGGAAGGGGCCATACTTGAACAATGCTGAATTGGCGGGCAGTGAAATTAGGAGAATATACCTCCACTACAGCCTTGTCGTTGGTTCTAGTCAAAATGTCATGAATCAGATCGCGGCTGCATAAAAACTTACGCCATATGCGATTGATCGACTCATCCCCTTCTGATTCGGGAAGCTCATGGACAAAAGAGGGTTTGTCGCCCAATGAGAAAGGAAAGAAAGACGGAACTCGGGAAAGGGTATAAAAATACTCAAAAATAGTGTGAGGAATGAGGGAAGTTGGCCTCAATTGGGAGAACAGTAGGCCTGCACAAGGATACGACCGGGATGATTCAATAGAACCGAAGACTGGAAAATAGGCTCTAAGCCAAAGCTGGATGAGCCAAAGAGGGCCGGAGGCGATCGGCGAAGCCCCAAACCAAAGCTGTTTTTAGAGAACGGCCAGACCCCGGTAAATAGCGGCCAACAAAAAGGAAGCCAAGTCCAAACGAAGGCCGTTGGAAAGGTCCGACGAAAATATGGAGATAACCCGCCACGGGTTTCTGGCTAGGCGCGCAAATGATATACTTGCAAAGCCAATAATGAACGAAGGCAGTCTGTTCCAAGATCGAGATCGGACCGGCCGACTCGGAATATGCACGGAAGAAAGCGGAATAGGAAGAGAATGATGAATTGTCCATGGAAGGAGTGGGAAAGCGAAAGGTAGTGCAAGTAGAAATGGTCGCACCCAAATGGGCCAACCCGATTAAAGCACTGACATCACGAAGGGTAATGGTGAAAGGACCGGAGGGAAATAGGAAGACGTTATAATCAGAAGACCAAAAGAGCAACGAAGTGGGAAATAGATTTCGGTCAAAATGAGGCAGGGCCAAAGAAAGCTCTATGAGGGGAAGCAAACCAGTGTCTTCGAGAAAGGTGTGGGTCTCTGCATGCAATTTCATCCATTTAAACCAGGTCTCAAACGAGGAGTCAAGTTTGGGCCAAGTGCGGATAGGATTGGACTGAGTAAGAGGAGACACATTCAAGGGTTCCGAAAAATGAAGGTTGGAAACAGAAGGAAACAGTTGAGCTAAGAGGGTCGTGGCAATGACGGTATCACTAACGAAAATCGGACCCAAAGAATGCAATCCATAGTTTTCGTCAAGGGTATGGACCCCAAAGACGCCGATAGACGGATCACCCAAAGCAGCTTGGTAATCGCTAAAGGTTGAAGAAGCCTTTTTCATGGAAGCAGATGAAGAAGCCATGGCAGCTAACAGAATAGTTGAAATTCGCAAAGAAGAATAAGGAAATTACAACGGTGAAAGAAGATTCATGGGCTTATATATAACCAAGATAAAGGGTCACCCTAGACAGGTGTTGCAACCTAATTCGAAGAAAGAAGAAAATAGAGGGAAAACGGAAAGGGCGATGTCAGATATGATTTGACAATGAATTGACATGATCGACGGTGCAATAATTGGTGCAATGATGGTTTTCGATAAGACATGTTTCGAAGGTCGCGCATTTATTGAAGCAATGATGGGTTCACACAAGGAATGTAAATGACGGCCGCAAATGCTGATAATGGGAAGGGTGAAGACCAGCGGGCCGAAGCCAGCATCCGGCTGATAACTTCACCCAAATTAAGAAATTCCGCCTCGATTTCATCTCCCAAATCAATCAAGGTGAATTTGGGGGACAATTGTTAGCGAAGAAAATCGTCCTAGGACGAACAGGTATTAAAGGACGATTTGCAGTCAGGACGATTACCATGCATTGCAGTTGAACTCACGATCTAGCAGTTAGGCAGTAACTACCCACGGTTTGGCAGTTATCACGCATAACTCAGCAGTTAGATGCATGACCCAGCAGTTGCAAGCATGAAACGTGGAAGTTCGTGGACCGAGGAAGGCGAAACTGTTCGAGCAGTTAACAAAGGTTCACTATAAAAGGTTCAAGCGTAGGAAGAAGGAAAAAAAAACAAATGAAGACTCTTTATGAGTATTTTTATTTTTATTTCGTAGTTTTGTAATCCATAGATTGTAATTTGTGTGCTTGTGCCCCTTGGAGGCTTATTCACTGAATCAAACACCATTTGTTGGGACTTTGTCTCATGAGATTTGAACATTACACGCTCATTGACGAAAAATTGTGCAAACAATATGTTTTTTTATTGTTGTTTCCATTTTTGTTTTCCTTTCCACATTAACAAAAAAATGTAATCCTCTATTTGGATATCTTCATCGAATTTATACTTTTCAGAATTTCCTCAGCCGAGTCCCCGACTTTGGTTCTTTGTGTAATATTAAGAAGGAAAATAACTTGTTCAAGGCTCTTGTTAGATTTTCCTCTGCCATCATTTCTCTTGTGGGATGGCTACAATGATTATTATCAATGAAGTTGATTGTTTGGATTTTATTGCCTTAATTGTAAAATGATATCACTTTTATTCATGGTGATTTATGCAATTTATTCCATTTTCTGGTTTCATGTTTATCAAAAGGAGAATAAAGTTTGGAGGTTACATCATCTCTGAAACAAACAATGGCAAGGTAGATTGATTAGTCAAGAAGGGCAGAGCATCCAACTAGAAAAGGGCCGTAGATTTATTTATGAATCAGGGTGCTTCAGTAAGCTGCCATTACACTAATTATTTTATACAATTTGGCGACGTTGTGGAGGTGAGTTTCTTGGTGAAGACACATTCATCCATTGATTGATATTTTTTTATTTTGTTTCAGCAATTCAGTATTGCTAGTGTTAGCGACACAATCACGTAATGAATTTTGATGATGTAACACGAGTGGAGACTTCGACGCACAACAGCGAGACATTATAAAAAGATATCGAAGCACAACGGTGGTGAAGAGCGAAGAATGTGATGACTGTCGCATATTGAAGAATTTATGTGAAGTCTTAGCTTGTGGCTCTAAATGTATTGTGAATTGTTTATTCAAGTACCTAAGCTCATAGGAAACATGCACATTCACTTAGATGCATTAAGTTCCTGTACAAAATGCCTTAAAACTTCATATATGCATTTTTGGTACAGAGACCGGCATATCGGTCCCTTACCGGTCCCCATATTGGTGAGATGTTCTGTTTTACAAGCTCTCTGGAATCGGCACATTTCATACCGGTGACTATACCGGTCATACTGAGGTTTTCATATATACTGGAACCGGCATGCATCAAACCGACTACCATACCGGTGAGCCAAACTGGCACGGACCATACCGGTGTCCATACCGGTGAGCCTAATAGTTGACATGCTTACTAGAACTGGCAAGGACCAAACCGGTGACCATACTGGCCTAACGGATATATTTGAAATGGTAATATAGACGTTAAGAGCCGTTACTATGCCAGACCGGCATACCGGTCTCAGACAGAGGAGTTGGGGACTTCTTTGTATTTTATTATATATTGAGCCCCAATTCGTTTTTGCAAGGTGACACAACCTTCATATACATTACACTATGGCAAAAATAAGGGTGTTTCATAAACCTTCATAATCATACACTCTCATACATCAAGCTCACACATTACACCTTCTTAATATTTAGTAGTGAACTTAGATCACTTGGGTAAGCAGCTCACACAATCTTCTTTATCTTTGTGAGTGCCCAAGTTGTTTACAAACTTCTTCTTCAAAACACTTGTGGTTTGTGAAATCTCATCATTTGGGTAATTGTAAAGGTTACTGAGTAAGCCTACGTAGAAAACTCAAAGTGTAAAGGTTTGGAGTGAACCTTGCGTAAAACTCTTGGTTGCGGGTGAGTCATGGCAAAAACTCAATTGATAGTGAAAAGCTTCAAGTGCGGTTTGAGGGAGTGGACGTATGCATTATTGGCCGAACCACTATAACTCACGGTGTAATTTTCTCTATCTTTAACTCTTTAATTACCGCAAGTTTATTTTTATATTCACTTATATATTAGAAACTTGCATGAGAAAATATACCCTTAAGGCTTATGGATCATTTTGTGATGCAATTTACATGAACTTTGGTTAAAGGTGTATCGAATGGCCTTTTTCAAATTTAATATGTATGAAAGCAAGGTTGTTACAAGATGAGATAAGCAATGATCTTCATCGATGTACTGATAATGATTTTCATATTATTAAACATCTACATTAGGCTGTAGATATATTCGACTAATCATTTCGATGGCATTAAGTCGACCTTATGCATTTAACTTATGAACTTTTTATTCTTTAATGTTTGGTATTGGCAAACAAAATGAACCATATCTAATTTCTTAGAACTTTTGCTTCTTTTTCTTTCAACTATTTGCTCTGATTTTCTGTGTCATATACTTATATTGTTGACTTTTCTTATATTTATGGCTTTTATTTGTCTCTTGCAGTGGCGTTGTTATAAAAGAAGGAATTTTAGGCAATGACGAAATCTATTTTTTTGGCAAGAAGATACAAGATCGATTTAATGAGATTTTATTATTTTTTACTTGATTATTATAATGATATTTTAAAAATCTTATGTAATAATTTAAATTCGCAATATACTCTATGTGACAAGTTAAACATATTTTTGTTATAAAATATATAATTTTTAGTTTCAAAAATTAATTTTTAGAATATATTTTATTATAAAAATATTAAAACATGAACACAAATGTAATTATTTAATAGATATAAAAAATTTAAATTTTTGTTCAATAAATTAATTATTGAAACCATAGTCACATAAAATATTGACACTTAAAAGCATTAGTATTTTACTGACTCCGAAAAGTGTTAGTGATATACTGATATTATAGTATCAGGACTTTACTGATACTTGAATTAATGACACTAAATTTAGTGTCAGTGTATTCTGACTCAAGCATTATTGACACATTTTTTTAGTGACAGTAAACCCATTTACTGATGCTAAAATAGTATCGGTAAAAATTATTTTTGACATAGTGAGCTGACCCCATTTGAGGGGATAGTAATTCCCTTAAATGACGCTCAATTATCTCCTTTTTGACGTCCCTGCACGAAAATTTTTATATAATACAACTTCTAAGCAGTGGCGGTGCCACTTGGGGCTAATATTTATTTTCTAATTTTTATTTTTGTTAATTTTCTTGGTCACCACTTTAAATCAATCAACCAACTATTCAGTCAGAGGGATCCCAAAATTTTATCCAATATCTAAACAAAATGTTAGATTTTATGTGTAATGACTTTATATACTTTTTATTGTTTATGAATAGGGGTCTCGTTTCATGAACTCCCCTATGTCATCTCAAAATTTAGGACAACTCATGAAGCCATTGAATTTAGCCCGGTTGAAATTTTTTCCTAAATATTGTGTATAAATATAAATATATATATATGGAACGAAATGATAAAATCCTTAAGTGAAAAAGACAAAACCTTTTGGATTAAAGGAAATCATATGTTTTTTTAATGGGAAAAAACATAACCCTTAGGTTGAAAGGACTCCATCGAGGATTATAACCCTTCAAGAATTGCCTTCATTGACAAAATGATATGTTTTCAAAGGCAACCCTTCATGTCTATAAAAATGAGTGCTTGAATTCATTTTTTGATCATCCAAAAGAATCCAAAAACATTTATTCTAAAAAATCTAAAGTATAGAAAGAGTTTCCCTCATTTTCAAGTTCAAGTTCTTGGAGAAATGAGTGTCCCTTCAACATGAAGCAACCAAATTATCATGAGAGAACGTTAGCCACAAGCCCACAAGTAATTCGTTGAGCACCGACGCGGAGCTAATAAGTTCTTAAGGACGGAGACAATTCAACTTGATTCTCATTTATCATCTTCTAAACAAATTTTCAGGTTTTTCTAAGTTTCAATTGTTATGTTTTATTGAATATATCACATTAAAAATTTGATTGAAAGTTACATGTTAAAATTGATTAATAACACATTATAGATAACAAGTCCCTCCTAAATCAAATTTTTTGTGATTTCGTGATTATTAACTAGAGGATGTGAATCTTTCTTAAAAAAAGCGATTACGTATATTGAA
>SKCR01002127.1:0-27995 GCA_019454045.1 Zanthoxylum bungeanum | reverse complement strand
ATACACGTTTGCCTCGAGGATTTCCATGACACGGCTGCATTACCAAGTGTGAAAACAAATCCACTCGTGGATTTGGAATCCACCGTATCAGATATCCAGTTAGCATCGCTGTAACCCTCTAGTACAACAGGATATCTCTCGTAATGTAGCCCATATTTTGAAGTTTCTCGCAGATACCTCAAAACTCTTACTATGGCTTTCCAGTGGTTGTGTCCTGGATTGCTCGTATATCTGCTAAGCCGATTCACAGCTTGAGCGATATCAGGTCGCGTGCAATTCGTGAGATACATCAGACTTCCGATGATTCTCGAATACTCTAATTGTGATATGCTTGAACCAGTATTCTTTGATAAATGAAGAGTTAGGTCTACTGGGGTTCTAGCTACATTAAGATCCCCTCTGATATATTTATCGAGTATCTTCTCAATATAATGAGTCTGTGATAATATATATCCGTCTGATGTCCTAGAAATCTTAATCCCTAGGATCACATCAGCTATCCCCATATCTTTCATATCAAATCTGCTGGATAACACGTTTTTGGTAGACTGAATCATTTCATGATTACTACCAATTATCAGCATATCGTCTACATAGAGACACACAATGACATATCCTTTTTGAGTTGATTTAGTGTACACACACTTATCACACTCATTGGTTTTGAACCCATTGACAACATTTCTTTGTCAAATTTCTCATGCCATTGTTTCAGTGCTTGTTTTAATCCATACAAGGATTTTACAAGTTTGCACACCTTCTGTTCTTGTCCAGTAACACAAAACCCTTCTGGTTGTTCCATGTAAATTCTCATCCAATTCACCATTCAAGAATGCCGTCTTTACATCCATTTGATATATTTTAAGACCAAATATAGCTGTTATAGCTATGAGCATTCTTATCGATGTGATACGAGTCACTGGTGAATAGGTGTCAAAGTAATCAAGGCCTTCCTTTTGTCTATAACCTTTTATGACAAGTCTTGCCTTGTACTTATCTATTGATCCATCCGTTTTCATCTTCCTTTTGAATATCCATTTGTAGCCCAATGGCTTACAACCTGGTGGAAGATCAACCAACTCCCAAATATGGTTCTGTAGGATTGAATCAATCTCACTATTTATCGCCTCTTTCCAAAGAGGTGCCTCAGGAGAAGATAGCTTCTTTATAGCTTTGAGGCTCATTTTCTAACAGGTATGTCAGAAAATCGGGACCAAACGACTTAGACGTTCTAGCTCTTTTGCTACGTCTAGGCTCGATTGTCTCAGTATTAACACGTTTATATCTGATTCTAGGTCAACCTGATCACTGTCCTTGACAGCGTCAGTCGTTCTTTTGAGAGACACTGTGCGCTGTCTTTCCTTACAAGGAAATGTCTCTTCAAAAAATGTCGCATTCCTTGACTCAATTATCATTTCCGGATTGATGTCAGGAATCTCCGACTTGTGTACCAAGAATCGATACGCACTACTGTTGCGAGCATATCCAATGAATATACAGTCAACAGTTTTTGGTCCTATTTTAACCTTATTAGGTTTAGGAACCATTACTTTGGCAAGACACCCCCACACTTTGAGGTATTTATAGGAAGATACGAAACCTTTCCACAACTCATATGGTGTCTTGTCCAACCTTCTGTGAGGAAGTTTGTTAAGAACGTAGTTCACGGAAAGCAAAGCTTCCCCCCACAAGTTCTGGGGTAGTCCCGAACTTGTCAACATGGCGTTCATCATTTCCTTCAACGTTCGGTTTTTGCGTTCTGCAATTCCGTTCTGTTGAGGAGAATAAGGAGCAGTGGTTTCGTGAATAATTCCGTGCACAGAACAATATTCACCGAATGGTGAAACGTATTCACCGCCTCTATCACTCCTGATTCTTTTGATTTTCTTGCCAAGTTGGTTTTCAACTTCGTTCTTATAGTGTACGAAGCTCTCAATTGCTTCAGCTTTGCTTCTCAGCAAATACACATAACAGAATCTTGTGCTGTCATCGATAAAAGTGACAAAGTACTTTTTACCGCCTCTTGTTTGCACAATATTCATGTCACATACATCGGTATGTACAAGTTCCAGCAGTTCAGAACTACGTTCTATAGAATGAAATGATGTTCGATGCATTTTAGCTTCAACACATGCTTCACACTTATGTTGGCCATCAATTGCAAATTTAGGTATAAGGTCCATGTTAATTAATTTACGCATAGTATCATAATTAACATGTCCTAACCTCCCATGCCATACATTTTGTGACACAATAATATAAGCAGACGAACTAGCTTTATTAATAGCACAGTTAACAGTCATTACATTTAGCTTAAAAAGGCCCTCAGTCAGGTAACCTTTTCCTACATACATATCATTCTTTGTCATTACAAACTTATCAGAAACAAATACAAGCTTAAAACCAGCCTTGCTGAGAAGAGAGCCCGAGACCAAGTTCTTCCGAATATCTGGAACGTACAGTACATTTTTCAATGTTAGCTCCTTTCCGGATGTCATCTTCAGAACCACTGTGCCTTGTCCAACCACCTGAGAGGTAGACGAGTTTCCCATTGTCAGATGATCGCCGCCATCGACCTTCTGGTACATGGAAAACATCTTACTGTCTGCACAGATATGACGAGTAGCCCCAGTGTCTACCCACCATTCTCTCGGATTCCCAACTATGTTGGCTTCAGTTACCACTGCTGATAGTTCCATCTCTGAGATATCATCAGTCAGCTGCTCGCCTTCAGTGACATGGGCCTCATTTTTCTTTTTCTTGCCCTTGTCCTGAGACTTCTTGTTTCTGCAGTCCTTTGACATATGACCGCTCTTTCCACAGTTGTAGCATTTTCCCTTGAACTTCTTGTTCCCAGAGTCAGCTCCACTGTTCTTTCTCTTTTTGATACCCTTTACACCTTCAATGATGTTGGCCTTAGACTCCAGAGTCTTGTAGCTGGCCTTCTCGGACATCCTGTTGTCCTCCTCGATTCTTAATCGAACACTGAGGTCTTCAAGGCTCATCTGCTTCTTTTTGTGTTTCAGATAGCTCCTGAAGTCCTTCCATGATGGAGGCAACTTTTCAATTATGGCGGCAACTTGAAACGTCTCACAAAGTTTCATTCCTTCATCCAGTATTTCATGAATGATTAATTGTAGTTCACCCAACTGAGACATCACCGTCCTTGAATCTACCATTTTGTAGTCCAGGAACCTACCCACAATAAATTTCTTTTGTCCGTCATCTTCAGTTTTATACTTCTTCTCGAGAGATTCCCAGAGAATCTTCGCAGAAGTCATGCCTTGGTACACATTGTACAGGGTATTGTCAAGACCACCCAACAGGTAGTTCTTGCATAAGAAGTCTCCAGACATCCAAGTCTGTTCTCGCTCTTCCTTGGCCAATTCGGATTCACCCTCCACAGGACCTGGAGGATCTTTGAGGAATTTTGCCAACTGAAGAGTTGTCAGGTAGAACAGCATCTTGCTTTGCCATTGTTTGAAATTTTCCCCACCAAATTTCTCCGGTTTTTCTCCATGAGAGACCGGTACCGTGATATTTCCGCTAGCCATATGTAACTGGAAAATCAACAGGGTCAATTAGTCTATGAAAGACAAATTGCACAACGATCAACGAATGATCTTGTTCAGAGTGATATACGATAAATGTAGATATATATATGTCAATCAAGATTGGATGGAATTACTTGTGTATTATTACACTTTAAATTCTCAACCAATTATGCAACAACCAAACAATTTCAACTTTATCACTATGTCTATGCTTGTGATAATTGAACACCTAATAATAACTTAAATCTATACTACCAAGATTAATGTGTTAACAGTATATGACTAACCAAGTTAATATTATTTAAGTTTGCAGTTTCTAAGAATTACAGGACTATTTCGTTAGTGTCGCGTTCGTATCTACGTTCGAACGAGACTGTCCAGTGTGTGCGCGTTCGTGTTGCGTTTGATAACGCGTTCGAACGATGTGTTTCCAGAGAGTTCACGTTCGAGTAGCGTTTGATAACGCGTTCGAACGAAATGATTCCAGAGAGTTCACGTTCGTATAGCGTACGTGAACGCATTCGAACGGAATGATTCCAGAGAGTTTGCGTTCGAGTTGCGTTTAGGACGCGTTCGAACGTTTTAATGCAGAAGGCTTGCGTTCGAGGTGCGTTTGAAGACGCGTTCGAACGTTCTTACGAGAATTCAAATTTTTAGCCTTCGCGTGCGTTGGGCGTTCGAACGCCCAACGGGTTTTTCATGCACAGTTCGTATTTTCCAGAAAATATTCAAACCCTAACATGCAAATTACTATTAATAACACGATATCAATAAGTTCTTAAGATTGTTGTTAAATTAGTGTCATCAAACAGTAATATAACTTGCAATCAAATAGATCAAAACAACAAAAGTAGATCTAGATGCATGAAACCCTAAAACCAGAAAACCATTAAAACAACCAGAAAATGGAGATCACAAAATTGTCCAAGTCGAGATGACCTCTGTCCTTAAGAACTTATTGGCTCCGTCACAGGTGCTTTACGGATTCGTTTTGCCAACGTTCTCCTAGGATTACTTGGAATCTTCTTGTTCAAGGAGCACTCCTTAACAAGTGTATGAACTAGGAATATGGTGAAACTCTCTCAAAACAAAGGAAAACAATGTCTCTTGTTTATCAAAAAACGGATATATTTCTATATTTATCTTTTGGACATCAAGTCTTCTTATATAAGGCATGGAAGGGTGCCAATAGGGCACCCTTTGGGATGGGGTGCAACCCCCCAAGGGTTGTACCCCTCACAAGCACCCAATCCAATCCAAAAGACAAAATTACCCTTATTGAAGAATTTCCTACACAACACCCAAATAAAAATCATCAAGCAGCGTTGCCTGAACCCATCACTAGCTTCCTACACAACGAGCCCATCACCACTAGGACATTCATAAGTTGTGGTCTTGGTGAGGTTGATTCTAGAATTTCTTTCACCGATTGGAAGTAAACTAGCCCCTCATTCACAAGTTTTTTGAAATTTATTAGAAAAGAGAAAAGAAACATAGAAAAAAGTTAAGGATTACCTGTACAACTGCGTGGATGAGTTGAAATTGACTAGGAGTGGAAGATTTGAAGTTGCAAATGGCAATGGTGAAGATTTTGATGATGAATTGATGGATGAAGAATGAGGATTTTTTATGAAGAAAAAGTGGTGAGGGTTTCGTCGATTTTGGTCAATCTGAAAAATATTTACCAATCAGTGGGGAAAAAAATTCCTCACTAAAAATATTTTCGCTACTGAAAGTTAATTTTAATTGCGAAATTATTTTTCGCCATTAAAAATATATTTTAATAACGAAAATGTATTTCGCCATTAAAAGTTAATTTTAGTGGCAAAATATAATTTCGCTACTAAAAGTTTACATTTAGTTTTGGAATTTTTTTCTCCACAAAATTTTCGCCACAAAAATATAATTTCTTATAGTGATATTACAAGTGGACCCTTGACTTTGAGAACCTAACGACTGCAATTGGTGTTCATCTTCTCCAATGCTCATCCTCAGCATGCATGAAATCCTGCAACATGAAAATTGAAAAAAAAATGGTTAAGTAAATCGTATGATAGATTTAGTGAATGAATGCTAGAAATAAAAGTAAACCATAAGATACATGACCTATATAAGTGATGTCGTTACCAATTTTGATTCTCAAAAACATATTTACAAAGTCATAGACACGTATTGTATATCATAAAATATGAACCATAAATCTCGGATGTAATACCTTAAGTATTTGGCATGTTTAGTATGATCATCGTGGTTATATTGTTCATGTAATCGAGGCGTATTGCTCATGTTAGATGCATGCATGGTTTTTGAGACTCTGGATTGAGTCCAAGAGCATATGAGATCATTTTGCATTCATTTTTGCCTTAGATTTGAATTTTCAGCATGTTCACGATTTTATCACGTTCGTCGTGATGTTCGAACGTAAATCAATATTGCGTTTGTGATGCGTTCTTCAGGTCGTTCGATTAGAAATTCCAGAGAGGTCATGTTCGAGGCACGTTCAACTGGTGTTCGAATGAAAGTCTCCAGAATAGACATGCATACGGTTGTGATTTGAAACCATAACCGAGTCATAACAAAAATCGTTGACCAACTATAAATAAACCATTGACTATGCAACTGAACCGTGAACCATAACCGAACCGGTCGAGTCCGATTCTGTTAAGGTTGAGGTAATTTTCAATTGTCACTTTGGGCGGTTTGAAATTGTTAGCAGTATCGGTAACAAAAAACTTTTTTTTAATAATATAAAAGTTTAAAATGTCTAATTTTCCCATCCCAACAATTATATTATGGGGGCATTTTAGGCATCATAAAAAATCAAAAAACAATATAAATAATCGTTTAACTCATTTTCCAAAATCATAAAATCATTTATTCTCTTCCCACTCTCTCAATTTCTCAAATTTCATATATTCAATAAATTTATTATCATATTATCTCATTCTCTTCATTGTAATGGCAAGCTCATCACACAACACTAACATTCCTAAGGTTGAGGATACCACTCAACATACCACCGGTGAAATGACTTCATGTATTTAAGTGAGAAATCGAGGTTTTGAAATGTAGATAAAATATTTCACTCTGATCGTGAATGATGTCACTGGTGAGAATAATGGTGCTTGCAATTATTGTGAAAAAATTTACAAACACACCAGTGGGTACATAACTATGACGGATTATATAAGAAGTAATCATAAAGTTGAGTTTGTGATTGATACAACAAAAACACAAATGACAAGGTTTTTTTTTCTTCCGGTCCAGTTTTCTTCCACGAAATTATTTAAATATAATGAATCTCAATGGAAAGGTAATCTAACTAAATTTGTTATCATAGAACATTTAGCTTTTACTTTTGGTGACAAATTTCTTTTAATGATTTAATACTTGAAAATTTGAATTCTGTTGAATGTAAATATACAAGGATGACATGTAAAAGAAAAATGATGGAATTGTATACAAAATGTCAAAATAATTTAAGGGAAACTTAAAGGTCGTGTTTCAATTTATAGTGACATATAGAGTGACCATTGGCAATCATATTCATACATAGGTGTGACGTGTTATTGGATTGATTATTCACGATTTATTCAAAAAAGAATTCTTACATTTCGGCTTTTTGATGATACACACACTGCACATAATAATTATGTAATGATTAGTAATATTTTACAGTAATATGGATCGGTGTAAAAAATTTCAACTATTAGATTTGATAATGCATCGGCTAATACCGCATAAATTAATTAACTTAAAGATATTTGCCAACCAAATTTGAGAAGTAAATTTTTCAATGTTCGATGTGCATGTCATATTTTGAATTTATGTGTATAAGATATTTTGAAATCTTTAAACTCTTATATTGCACCTATTAAAAAAGTAATTAATTTAATTTGATCGTATTCCAAAATTAGAAGAGAATGGTGTATTTTTTTGTAAGCAAAATGTGTTGGGTTTCTAGGTTAGTCCCAAGATCAATTTAAGCATAGAAATCATGTGAATACTCATAAAAAGGTATGGCGGAATCATACTTACAATGATCAGCTTTTGCGATGTGAGGAACAACAAAAATTTCTCCTTGGCTCCTCCATTGAAGCTCACAGCAATGGCATGTTTTTGTGCTCCATTTGTCTTCAAGATCCAAGCTTTGTGATGAGATTCCAAGCTCATGGGAAAATTTTCCCTGTCACCTTGTATTGATTTTTTAGAGTGCTAGCTCTTGGTAATTTTTGCCACAAAAATCACCATTTCCTTCCTTGAACTTTCGGCCATGGAAGAAGTTTGGGAGAGAAGCATTTTTGTTGAAATGGGCTTGAATGATGGATAAGGGAAGAGAGAGAAGATTAAAGTTGTGTTTATGTTTTCTAAAAACAAAACAATTACCAAAATTCAAAATTTTGGTATAAGACTTAAAGTCTTCAACCACCTCCATCAATCAATGAATAGTGACTATTGTCAATCACTCAAAGTGACAAGACATCCATCACTTAATTGATTAGTGATTTGACGCTTGATGTGACTTGTGGGCCGTACTTGAATTCGAAATGCGAGTGGGCCCGCAAACACTCTCGGGCTCGGGTTCGCTAATTCTGAATTAATGAATTTTCCGTTGCGATGTAATTAAATCAAATTTAATTAAATAATTATGCCTAGCAAAATTACTATTCACGTCGCTAACGAATTAATTCTAAATTAACTCGTTCGCCCGAATTAAAATATAATTTTAATTCCGCGTCGAAATCTAATTTCGTATAATATATCGAATATATTATTTTATCGATTAATTCCAAATTAATCGTTCTCTCTCTTTTAATAATATTTTATCCCAGATAAAATATCTCCGCAATTAATCCCAGATTAATTTTCTCTCTCTACTTATTAATCCCAGATTAATAATGTTCGAATCATACGTCATCGGTGAATCTTCAGGAAGCGACCCATGAGATCCCTGGATATGTTGGCAGTAAATCCGGTCGTCGGACTATCCGAACACGTACGTACCTAGTACTACGTTTTTACCGATTTACAAGACATTGTGGCTTCTAGTAATGCACCTTGCCTACCAAATTCTCCAGAAATATCCTTAAAGGAATATATGATCTATATCAGGCGTAGTATACGTAGTATTGCGTATTGCGATCCAGCATCAGATGTCACGTGCTAGGCCTGGGGCTGGAAATGTGTCTGCCCCGTACGAAGCACATATCGGATCTCTGGTAACTAGTCTCTATAATCGGATAATCATAACCTAGTCATATATCCCGATGACTGCAGTACAAAAGAGCACCAGTTCCGTATCCTACGTGATCATCATCTCCACTATGACTGAAGTGATACTTCCATCTTGACATCACACCCAATACACTAAGATTCTCAATATACCCAGAAGAGGCATACACAGAACCTGTTAAAGCCCTGGACGACCAAAACCAAAGTATATTGATTGTCGCAAGTATTAGCGGTGCAAGTCTCAGGTTAAGACCAAATACACCTACCCTGATTCGGACTTCCATAGACACATAGTCATACTACCAATGGAATTCCGAGGGGTCTATCCAGAGAGAAGCTGTTTCCGTACCATCGGTAAAAACAACCTCCTAATACACTTGCATGGGTATCCTATACCCAAATATATGAGAACTATGCCGTTATGCTCGCACAACGCGCACACGTGTAATACTAGTCTATTCCGCATTATCGATGTCCAATCTCGATAATACTATGACTATGGATTTTTAATGATTAAACATTCGTGGATTGATACTGTCACATAGTTAATTTGTACAACAACACCATGATATGTACAAATAGTGATGCCATGGGTCATAATTGTCCAACAATCTCCCACTTGGCCTATAGCCAGTCACTCAAGTGTCATACACCCGAACTATGTACGGTTCGCTCAAACTCCTGCTGAGATAAATGCTTTCGTCATCGGATTTGCATGGCTATCATCTGATGCGATTTATTCGATCATCACATCGCCACGATGTATGATCCGAACGAATCAGATGAATATTTGAATTATTTATCTAGATCGTTGAAGAGACCATTAATTCTTTAGCCTGTGCTGTAGCCTAGCTCAACTGCTAACAGAGCTACTCCTAATCTAATTAGGATTATTATCGATCCAAAAGGCTTCTATTGCTTCTCAGCTGTAGCAATAATCCACTTTTGTTATTTATTCGGTAACAACATCTTGCTTGGAAGATTTCCAGCTCACTGTTCCGTTATTCAAACTGTATAGTACCTTTGTTACGACTTTTAGTCGTTTATATCGGTTGGGAAACTTGCAACGGTGAACCCAGTCACTTCAAATTCTCATTCTCCATAGTATAAGAAAGCATCCTTAGTTCATCTAAGATACTTAAGGATGTTCTTAACATCAATCCAGTGACTATCACTTGGATTGTCCTGATTGTGACTCCATATGCTCAAAGCATATGAGACACCAGGTCGCATACATTTATTTCATTGTACGAGTTCTCGGAGAGTGCCAACAACTTTTAGATATATCCCAGTAGATCTTTATTCCTAGAATAAAGGTTGTTTCCCCCAAGATTCTATGGAGAATTTTCATGAAAGCCAAGCTTTCACCGATTGTATTATGGGAATATCATTTCCAAGAAATGAAATATCATAATTTTTAGGACAATCATTGTCAGTGCGATCCCACTAACCTCCTTATATACACAAGAATCATTTTCGTTTTGAATTAAATCATATACCATTATGATTACATCAAAACGATAATTCCAAGAACGCAATGCTTGCTTCAATCCATAAATGGATAGAATAACTTGCAAACCTTGTTTGCCCGTTTTAGTACGACAAAACCGTCAGGATGTTGTAATCATCCTCCAAAAGGTTTCCATTTAAGCAAAGCGATTTTGACGTTCAGCTGCCATATTTCATAAATGAAACATGTAGCATCAGCAAGCATTATCCAAATGGATTTAACCATGGCAACTAGTAAGAGGTTTCGTCGTAATCGACACAATTTTGATAACGATGCCTTTTCGCTACAAGCCCAGCTTAGTACGTTGGAATGTTGCCTTCTATGTATGTCTTCCTTGAAGACTTATATAGTACCAATAGGCACATTGCCTTCCGGTACATCAACCAGTGTCCAAACTGAGTTGGTATACATGGAATCCATTTCGGACTTCATGGCACTTTGCCATAATAGGGAGTCGATACCTTGTATCATTTCCTCATACGTAGTCAGTTCGTATTCCTCAATAAGATTGACATCTTTACGAGGTGAGATCAGAAACCCATACCTCTCAGGTTGTTTTCTGACTCTCTCCGACTTGCGCGGTTCTTGTGTATTCGAAGAATATTGGTATAGTTTCATCCTTGATGAACTATTTATGTTCCATTAAGGAATCGGTGCCTGAAATAGTATTACTCCGATTTTCATCGAGTTTACTTTCCTCCCACTTACCACTGCATATAGGTATTCCTCTTAGGAAAACCGCATGGTGAGCAACAATTACATTGTTCTCTAGTGAGTTGTTTAAGTACTATACTTTGGTTTCCCTAGGATAACCCACAACTTAGGCACTTATCCGATTTGGGTTTTAGTTTGGTATCATCCAAACATATGCCCAGCATTCCCAAATCTATAGGAATGAGAAACCCGGTTTCTTTCCTGTTCATATCTAATATGAAGTCTGTCAAACAGATTTTTATGGAACCTTATTCAAAATAAGTTTTGCACTGTTAATGCATATCATTTGAAGGAAATGGTAGCTCAGAGCGACTCATGATTAACCTTATCATGTCCAACAAAATTCTGTTTCTCAGTTCGGACACACCGTCAAATTGACGTGTTCCGGGAGGAGTTCTCATTGAAAGAATACTATACTCTTTCAAGTATTTGTGAAACTTATTGCTTAGATATTTTCATCTTGGTCTAATCATGGTGTTTAATACTTTAGCCGATCTGTTTGTCTACTTCGTGTCGAAACTCTTTGAATTTATCAAAAGTTTTCGATTCGTGTTTCAAAAAGAAACATATAACCATAACGCGATGCAACATCCGTAAAGGTTACGAAGTGTTCATATCCACCTCTAGCCTAGCTAGATATGGGCCCACTTACGTCACTATGAACGAGGGCCAACAGATCGATGACACTTGTACTTTTACCAAGTAAAAGGTGTTTTAGGAACTTTGCCCATAAACTAGATTCGTAGACATTATTTGAATAGAATCAAATCCGTCCTAGTATCCACTCTTCGAAAGTGTGGATATACGAGTCTTGTTAATTGTGTCCCAAACAACAATGCCACTTATAAGTCTCAACTGATTTAAATTAGTTTGAGCCATTTGTTTGTCATGTCATATGTTTGAGATTCATTTATATTCAAAATATAAATACTTTTATTCACATCTAATGTGTTTATCTCAATATCATCTTTATAAAATGAAACACTTTAGTATTCTAGAATATAAAGGTATATCCGCAACGGATTATACCTGATATAGAAATAATGTTTCTAGTCAAACTAGTTACATTGTAACAGTTTCCTAATTAAGTACACACCCGAATGGTAGTTCCTAAACTTAGGTATCTACGGTTAAAACAGCGACTGTCGTCTCGTTTCTGACTCGCAGATAAATCTCAACTGAAGTCAGTATCCTGCTTATCAGCAGATTCTGCACATCAGTACATATTTATGTACCACATCCAGTATCTAAAATCCAATTTTAATACTAGTAGCGAATATGTTTATGACAAACATATTTGAAGCCAGAGCCTTGCACCGTCTTCACTTCCTTCATGTCTGCCTTGTCCATACGGCAGTCACATTTCAGTGACCCCGTTTGCCACAGTTTTAGGCAAATATTTTATGATATGTCCTATGTCTTCCCAGAAGATTATAATGATTTTGCCTTTGCCACTTTTCCACACCCCAGAAGCCTTTGGCCAAGCCTTGGCCTTCTGGGATGTCGAAGTAAGATGTGACTTACGCTTGTTGCCCTATTGTAAACTCTGGCTTTGTCTCCTTGAGTATAGCCATTAACTCTCCAAGAGTTTTCTATTCAATTTGTACTTCTAAGATCTAAGGATAGATCTATGAAGATCCTTCAATTTCAATATCATACTATAAGGATCTAATCCTTAGTTCTGACTAAGAAATTAAAGTCTTTGCGGCAAGCATAACAGATTAAGCACTAAAGTTATCATCACATGAATATTCCAAATATCACGTTCTACTATTTGCTCAACTCCGGGCTTAGGCTCGAGACGTCACTATATCAAATAAAGTAACTTCTCGGTCTCAAGACTATCCTGAGATATTATTCCCAATCTGAAAATTAAAGCCGTTTAAAGACATTTTCACCCAGGATTATGTTTCTAAACGCTAATCTTTCATTTATCTTGATTCCAATAGTCCAACTATCGAATCAACGATTTTAGGTACAATTATTATAATGATTATTATAGTCTAACTATATAATCAACTATAATTTAATTGGTTAAATTCAATTATATTGATTACTATAATCCAATTATAAAATCAACTATCAATTGAAGTAGTTTGAATACAGTCCCACTGTTAATTTAAAACAACGATTAAATATTAGTCCAACTAACATATTAATTTATAGACGAAAAATTAAAATGAGCGTGTATTGGCAAGTAACTAAGCGAATATTGCAAATTTAATACTTGCCTCCCACTATTTTTCGGCGAGCCTCTAACCCTCTGTGGAGTACTCAGGAAACCTTGTTTCCTAGTGGGCTAGGATCCCGTTAAATAACACACAATCTTGACTTTGGCCAACAAATTGTATGATAATTAACTAGGTAGATCTCTAAGATCAATTGGATCCCATCCAATTCCTAGATCCAGTAGGTGGACATCCAAGTCTGAAACATATATATTATATATGCCAATATATCCAATATATTCCCTAACTTTTTCCTCTGAATCAACTAAGCCTTGGCTTTGACACAACAAACTTAATGATCTCAGTTAAGCAGAACCCATTGACTTTGGAAAGCTTCGTAATCGATGTCGATGGACAAGAAGTGATCTTGACTTTGGCCAAAAAATCACAATTTGGACAAGACACTGATATGGAACAAAGCTTTCATGATTCAAACACATCCGCGACGGACAAAGGTCTTGACTTTGGCCAACAAACTAGTGCCAATCTTGAGTAAGAATCACTCAATGGAAGGAAAAACGCTTAATATGTTTTGAGGGTTTTTCGCGTAATTGGCAACCAATTAATTATCTTTGTTAAGGTCTATCATCATACACCCTTAAACATGCATTCTAAACAAATAATAAGGCGCGTATAAATAAATATATAATGATATGCGGATGGATATTTAAATATTGTCCTAGAACAAATCTCTCCATTTCCTCTCTCTCGCTAGCACAAGTATTACTTCTATCCGATTACATAACACTTCTAAACAAACCTCATTTACATTGAGGGGAATAGTGAGAAGAGAAATACAAAGAGTAAGAGGTAATAGGCTGGACACGCAGGTCCAATTAATAAATTCTAAATTTATTACAACAATTTCCAAAATTGCCATCACCCATCTAATATCCATCCGATATACATTATTCATACATCGCATCCATGTATTCACACAAAGCATGTTATCAATCAATCTAATCCAATTAATTAATCTGAAATTAATGACCATCCAATATTCAAACAACGATTTGATTTTGCGCGAGTCCGACTCGTTTTTACGAGTAAGTACTCAAAGTACCAATTCACGAATTATATTAAACTACAATATTAAATCCAATTTAATTTGTATTTAATACTAATTCTATATTTAATTCTAAATTAAATAATTACACTTTTTAATGTGTCTTTACGACTTAGATTCTAAATCTAATCGTTATGGGTCTCAAAGCCCGATAAACATCCAATGTCAATTTAATTAAAGTCCAATGAGCTTTCAATTAATTTCTTAAGGCATGGACTTTTGGTCAATATGGGTCAAACCCAAATACAAAGCCCATTTAAGGAATCACCCTTATTTTCCAAGAAATCAATTTAGGCCCATTAGGCCCAATTAAAATTAAAGGTCAATTTTATTATATTTGAACTTTATGGATATGTTTTGGGCCCAATTGGATCCAACCAATTAGCCAAAACCAAACTTGGGCCAACCAAGCCCATAAGCCCATATATAACTTTAAAAGCCCAATTCCAAATTCGGCCCAATTAATTAATCTTAAGTGTATAGCCATAATAATTAACTAAATTAACATTTCCAAAACACTAATTTACTCAATTAATTATGCTTATCATCATCAACTTATGTCCAACACAATTGAATCAAAAAATCAATCATTTTACATGCTACAAGTCACGGAATATAGGGTTTTTCAAAATTGATTTCGATTTCAATCCAATTAAATCTCAAATCAATTTATCCCAAGTATTTTCAACTCATACAATGATCAAAAATAAAAAAATTCCATGACATTAGGGCACCTCCAAGTTTCGGCCAAGCCTATATTTTGAGGAAAAATTGATCCAATCCATTTTTCACAAAATTGATCACAAACAAATCCAAGTCATCCATATACAAGCATGCTCAAACAAGTAATTTAGTCAAAACATGCTCAAATCCAATTTACCCAAATTTTACCCTAAGTATATTTCATGCTCAAAATGGCTCTGATACCATTGTTGGGTTTCTAGGTTAGTCCCAGATCATTTAAGCATAGAAATCATGTGAATACTCATAAAAGTATGGCGGAATCATACTTACAATGATCGGCTTTTGCGATGTGAGGAACAACAAAAATTTCTCTTGGCTCCTCCATTGAAGCTCACGGCAATGGCATGTTTTTTGTGCTCCATTTGTCTTAAAGATCCAAGCTTTGTGATGAGATTCCAAGCACATGGGAAAAGTTTCTCTGTCACATTGTATTGATTCTTTAGAGTGCTAGCTCTTGATAATTTTGCCACAAAAATCATCATTTCCTTCCTTGAACTTTCGGCCATGGAAGAGTTTGGGAGAGAAGCATTTTTGTTGAAATGGGCGTGAATGAATAATAAGGAAAGAGAGAGAAAATGAAAGTTGTGTATATGTTTTCTAAAAATAAAAACAATTACCAAAATTCAAAATTTTGGTACAAGACTTAAAGTCTTCAACCACCTCCATCAATCAATGAATAGTGACTAGTTGTCAATCACTCAAAGTGACAAGACATCCATCACTTGATTGACTAGTGATTTGACGCTGATGTGACTTGTGGGCCGTACTTGAATTCGAAATGCGAGTGGGCCCGCAAACACTCCCGGGCTCGGGTTCGCTAATTCCGAATTAACGAATTTTCCATTGCGACGTAATTAAATCAACTTTAATTAAATAATTATGCATAGCAAAATTACTATTCACGTCGCTAACGCATTAATTCTAAATTAACTCGTTCGCCCGAATTAAAATCTAATTTTAATTCCACGTCGAAATCTAATTTCGTATAATATATCGAATATATTATTTTATCGATTAATTCCAAATTAATCGTTCTCTCTCTTTTAATAATATTTTATCCCAGATAAAATATCTCAGCAATTAATACCAGATTAATTTTCTCTCTCTACTTATAATCCCAGATTAATAATGTTCGAATCATACCTCATCGGTGAATCTTCAGGAAGCGACCCATGAGATCCCTGTATATGTTGGCAGTAAATCCGGTCGTCGGACTATCCGAACACGTACGTACCTAGTATTACGTTTTTATCGATTTACAAGACATGGTTGGCTTCTATATCAGGAATATCCTTAAAGGAATATATGATCTATATCAGGCGTACTATACGTAGTATTATGTATTGTGATCCAGCATCAGATATCACGTGCTAGGCCTGGGGCTGGAATTGTTCTACCCCGTACGAAGCACATATCAGATCTCTGGTAACTAGTCTCTATAATCGGATAATCATGACCTAGTCATATTATCCCGATGACTGCAGTACAAAAGAGCACCAGTTCCGTATCCTACGTGATCATCATCTTCCACAATGACTGGAGTGATATTTCCATCTTGACATCACCACCCAATACACTACGATTCTTAATATACCCAGAAGAGGCATACACAGAACCTGTTAAAGCCCTGGACGACCAAAACCAAAGTATATTGATTGTCGCAAGTATTAGCTGTGCAAGTCTCAGGTTAAGACCAAATACACCTACCCTGATTCGGACTTCCATAGACACATAGTCATACTACAAATGGAATTCCGAGGGGTTTATCCAGAGAGAAGCTGTTTCCGTACCATCGGTAAACACAACCTCCTATTACACTTGCATGAGTATCATATACCCAAATATATGAGAACTATGCCGTTATGCTCCCACAACACGCACACAGTGTAATACTAGTCTATTCCGTATTATCGATGTCCAATCTCGATAATACTATGACTAGAGATATTTAATGATTAAATCTTCGTGGATTGATACTGTCTCATATCATCTGAATCCGGAACTAATCATAAGGACCTTTTATCATTTATACATCTTGGTAATCTAATTACAAATGGTAAAAGAGTAATTAACTTTGTCACATAGTTAATTTGTACAACAACACCATGATCTGTACAAATAGTGATGCTATGGGTCATAATTGTCCAACAAAATGGTGTTAGGTCGACAAAATTCGGCCGTTGATGTCCAAATCGTTGAATTCTACTTATTTTTTACTAAATGAAAGTTTTGAATATAAAGATTTATTATGTTCATTTGTTGCTCACTATCAATATGATGTAGTTTTATATCCCAATCATTGGGAAGTTTGTTCAAAGATTTTAAAATTTTTTAATGATGCTACGAATATTTTAAGTGATGCTTATTATCCAACTTGAAATATTTTTCTCCTTACAAGTCTTGACATTGTTGGGGTGTTAGCTGAACATAATAATAGTAATGAATTTTGTGATATTTTTGATAATCCTAACAACGAATTTGATGATCCTAACTATGTTTTTGATTATGCTTCAAATGTAATTAAGAAAATATTGTGCATCAATGAAGAAAAAATGACTTAATTATTACAGAGACATACTATTATTTTATCTTGTTACTTTTATTTTGGATCAAAGGTTTAAAATAGACGATTTGGAAAATATTTTATAAAGTTATTATGCTTTATTAGGTGAAAGAACTGTGATTGTTTCTTCAATTATTGATAATGTTAGGAGAACTTTACTTGATTTATACAATGATTATGTTGGTAGATATAATATTCAAATATGTTATACTACACAATTAATGAATGCATCAACTGAACAATATAAGCTTCCTATTGGTAGAAGTTGGTTAATGCAGCGAAGTAAAAAATCAAAGTCTACAATACCACCACTACTAATTTAGAAATTAATGCATATCTAATGATATATTTCGAGTTTCCCTAAAGTATTTTTATAGGTGAGCAATTTCTTATCCTTAATTGGTAGTAAAAATATCAATGATTATTTTAGTCCTGGTCATGATTGCAAGTGAGGTATTAGCGACACCAGTCTCAAATGTATTTGTAGAGTAGACATTTAGTATAAGCGGTAATATTATTGATGACAGAAGATCAAGGTTGAAACCAGAGACATTAGAAGCTCAAAAATGTCTTGACGATTGATGTAGGGCGGAACGTCGTGAACAAGAAAATCAACTCAAATTTTTTAAAGATTTTTATGATAACATTGACACAATTGGAACCAAAAGCTCAAGAACCAGACCGCCTTCCCTAGATGACGATGAATAAAATATTAATGGGGTAAATTTTTAAATTAAAATGTAACAGAACTACGTGTGTTTTGTTTCCTCTACTTTTATTCTTATTCTTTAGTAAATCTTTAATTTTTTTTCTTATTTTATAACAATTTTAATTAAATTATTTACTATTTAGTAATTTTTAATTTTATATTATTTTTATGATAATTTCATTTAATTTATTAAAAAAATAATTTCAATCCTTAATCGAACTGTACGGTTCGGTCGGTTTAAGATTCTGTTGCGGTTCGTTCAGTTACGATTTTAAACCGTAACCGAACCATGTGCTTCCCTACTCCAGAATGACTCACGTTCGTGTTACGTTCGAAGGGTGTTCAAACGCAATAATGATTTTTATACATAAACTTCTCGATTTTCAGCCCACTATAAATCGATTTCTTAAAATTTTTCTCTCATTTTTTCTTCTCTTTCTCGCACACGACCATTTCTCTCTCCAAAATCTCTCAATTTTTCTTTGAATCAAACATAGATCTTGAGGATTCCTATGTAGTCTCAAGCTCTAGGAAACTCAAGTAAGTCTCTAAGCCTACATTTAACTTATGTCTTGCATTTGGGCATAATCCATGAATTGACCCATCTTGTTTTTGCATTTTTTTGCATGATTAGGTTGATAATCATCTTAGATAAATTGTCATTGAAAAGACTTGGTGCATGATTTAGATTGAAATTTATGGATTGTGTGAGTTGGTAATACCCTATGATTTGGGTATTTTGATGTGTTATGAAATTCTTGAGTTAGAGAATAATAATCATGCTTAGGAAAATATTTGTTAGTGTTAAACAAGCATGGGTTAGGTAATTTGGCCACCAAGGGTTTGATTTGGGTATAGCCACGGGTTTGGGGTGGCCTAATGCAGTTAATTAGATGGTTAAATGTGAATGGGTTTTATTGCGGATATCCGATAATGCAGCGGAATAGTGGAAAATCAAAATTTTTCGATTTCAAAACTTTTTCTCGGATTAATTAAATAAACTTATTTATTTAATTAATAATTAAATTATAATAAAACACTATAAATCAAATTTATGTGAATTTACAAAATTACCCATAAACCAATCATTTTGTTTATTTTAATCCGAAATTGTTCGAAATGATTTTAGATGATTATAAATTATTACATATATGAATTTAACATGTCATACATATTTTAATCCGAAATTGCTACCAGTCGGGACTTGTATGTTTCAACCTTACCGTCAGCCTGTGCTTCCTCTTGTAAACCCATTTACAACCGATAGGAACAATTCCTTCAGGAAGCGGAACCAAGTTCCAAACTTGATTCTCATACATTGAGTCTATCTCGGATTTCATGGCACTTTGCCATTTCACGGAGTCGATGTCCAACATCGATTCTCTATAAGTGAAATGATCAGTCTCTTCAACTATGAGAACATCTAGACTCTTCTCTTGTTGGATAATTATGGCCCAAAGCATCACTATTTGTACAGATCATGGTGTTGTTGTACAAATTAACTATGTGACTAGACCCGGCCACGGTTCCGGTTCGGAACCAGAACCGAACCGGTTGGAACCGAAAGGTTCCGGTTCCAACCGGTTCCGGTTCCGGTTCCGGAACCGAACCGGAATGGGACCGGTTCGGTTGGGGTTCCACCCCAACTCGAACCGGTGGAACCGTACGGTTCCACCGGTTCGGACGGTTCCAACAGGAACCCTACGGCCCCCAACGGCTAGTAGCCGTTGGGGGCCTAATTCCCCCAACGGCTACTGCCGTTGGGGGCCTAATTCCCCCAACGGCTACTGCCGTTGGGGGATGCAGGGAGCCGTTTGGCTCCCTACCAAAAAAAAAAAAAAAAAAAATTACTAATGTACCCCTAATAACGGTAATAAAACGGTTATATTTAGGGGCATTTTTGGTATCAAAAAAATTCTAAAATTCTATAAATAGGATTCATTTTTCATAATTTCATCACACCAATTTCTCAACTCTCTCATTTTCTATAAATCTCTTATTCTCAATCTTACTTCAATACAATTCTCTTATTTTAGTTGTTAATTAATTTGTTATCATTCGGCATTCGCATCGCAATTATTCAAATGGCAAGCTCATCCGAGAACATAATGTCAAATATGCCGACCCAAGAGAGCGGCCCCAGTGTCAGTGCACAATCACGGAGAAGAGAAGTTAAGGCTCGGTCCTCCGATATTTTCAAAATTCATTTTAATTTGGAACGCCTAGACGATGGTTCACAACGAGCAATTTGCAACTATTGTGGGGTTATCTATAAATTTTCTGGTGGATACGGAAATATGATCAAGCACATGGAGAAACATCATCCGGTTGAATTTGGCATTGATACGACGCATACTCAAATGGCCAGGTACGCATCATCTAGTAGAGGTACGAGTAGTGTAGATTTATTTAAATATTCTGATGCAAAAAATAGAGAAGAATTTGCGAAATTAACATGTATGGCACATCTTTCTTTAAGCTTTGGTGAAAAACTTCATTTTACTAATTACGTGCATAATGCTTTAAACCCTGCTGCATGTAGAATGACTCGAAACACAACAAAACGTCATATTTTCAAATTATATAAAGATGGTAAAATTATTTTAAATGAAATATTTAAAGAGATGAAAGGTCGTATTTCTATATGTTCTGATATTTGGAGTGACCATTGGCAAACACACTCATACATGGGTGTGACTTGTCATTGGATTGATGCATCATTTACCATGCAAAAACGACTCATTGCATTTAGAGTTTTTGATGACCAACATACTGCACATAATATTTATAGAATGATGAAGGTAATTTTTGATGAATATGGTTTAGGAGAAAAAATTTTAACAATTGGATTTGATAATGCATCTGCAAATACTGCATCCATCAATGATTTAAAAGAAATATGTCAACCAAATTTGGGGGTCGATTTTTTCATATTCGTTGTACATGTCATGTCCTAAACTTATGTGTGCAAGACGGTCTAAAATTATTATCTCCTTTCCTTGATCCTATTAAAACGGCACTTAACTGTATTTGGTCATATTCTCAAGTTAGGAGGGAATGGACCAAGTTTTGTAAAATAAATGGTATTAAACCGATTAAATTTTCTAGAGATGTTCCAACACGTTGGAATTCTACTTATTTTCTTTTATGTCAAGCACTTCAATACAAAGATGCATTATGTAGTTTTTTTTTCTCAACATGTTCAAAATATCACACTTTATCCTAGTCAATGGGATATTTGTGAAAGAATTTTAGATATTTTAAGAGTTTTTAATGATGCTACTTTAGTTTTTAGCGGTGTTTATTATCCCACTGCACATTTATTTCTTCTTGAGAGTTTGAATATTGTTGGCACTCTCGATGAACATGTTGACAGTGACAACCCTAATGATATTGTTTTGCTCGAAGCCATTACTGTTATGAAGGTAAAATGGTTGAATTATTTTAGAGAAATTCCTTTACTTTATCTTATTGTTGCTGTTTTTGATCCTAGATTTAAATTAGAAGGTTTGAATGGTGGTTTACAAGCTTACTATGGTTATTTAGGAATATTAGATGACATTGATATTACGAGCATAATGACGAATTTAAGAAGTGATTTAATTATTTTATTTAATGATTATATTGTAAGATATAACTTAGGAACAATAGGTCAATCTAGTAGTAGCGAACCGGTAATTCAACCAAGACTTAGCGCAGGGGATCGTTGGTTATTGCAACGAAATAAAAATCTAGGGATACGACAACAACTAATAACCCTGAATTAGATAATTATTTATCTACAAATTTTGAGTTTTCTAATGAAAGTTTATGCAGTAAAAATTTTAAAATCCTTGAATGGTGGAACCGGCATCAAAATATATATCCTGTTTTATCTATTATTGCTAAAGAGATATTGGCAGCACCTATTTCCACTGTTGCGGTTGAGCAAGCCTTCAGCTGGGAGGTAATATATTGGAAGCTAGGCGATCTTCATTACATCCAAGCACTCTAGAAGCAACAGCTTGTGTGGATGATTGGACTCGAGCTGATCTGAGACAACAAGAAGATGCCCCCGATGATTTTGAAGATTTGTTCGATAATGCTTCTGCAACAAGTGCAAGCAGAATCTGCAGACCCGGAGCCGAAGGATCAACTGATAATGATGATTGATAAATGTAAAATTATAATTTACAAAGGGGATATGTCTTAAACTTGTAATGGAACTACGTGAGCTTTGATTCCTCTCACCCATGGAGGATACGTAGGCAACTTAAATTTTAAAAATTTAAGCTCAAGCTCTTCAATGTAATAATTTTTTTTTATTTATAAATTTAATCTCATTTTTTTTATTAATAATTTTTTTTTATTTAAGCTTTGACTCCTCTCATTTTTTTATTTTAATTAATTAAAAAAAAAGGAACCGAACCGAACCAGAACCGAACCGTTCGGTTCCGGTTCGGTTCGAGTTCCGGTTCCACTTAAGTGTGGAACCGGAAACCGGCCGGTTCGGTTCGGTTCCGAACGGAACCGAACCGCCGGCCGGGTTCTATATGTGACAAAGGAAATTTGCCCTTTTATCATTTGTATTAGATTACCAGATGTATAAATGATATAAGGTCCTTATGATTAGTTCCGGATTGAGATGATATGAGACAATATAAATCCACGAAGGTTTAACCATTAAAAATCCCTAGTCGTAGTATTATCGAGATTGTACATCGATAATGCAGAATATACTAGTATTACACTTATGCGCGTTGTGGGAGCATAACGACATAGTTCTCATATATTTGGGTATATGATACTCATGCAAGTGTAATAGGAGGTTGTGTTTACCGATGGTACGGAAACAGCTTCGCTCTGGATATACCCCTCCGGAATTCCATTGGTAGTATGACTATGTGTCTATGGAAGTCCGAATCAGGGTAGGTGTATTTGGTCATAACCTGAGACTTGCACCGCTAATACTTGCGACAATCAATATACTTTGGTTTTGGTCGTCCAGGGTTTAACAGGTTCTGTGTACGCCTCTTCTGGGTATATTGAGAATCATAGTGTATTGGGTGTGATGTCGAGATGGAAGTATCACTCCAGTCATAGTGGAGATGATGATCACGTAGGATACGGAACTGGTGCTCTTATATGCTGCAGCTATCGGGATATTATGACTAGGTCATGTTTATCCGATTATAGAGACTAGTTACTATAGATCCGATATGTACTTCATACGGGGCAGACACACTTCCAGCCCCAGGCCTTGCACGTGACATCCGATACTGGATCGTAATACGCAATACTACGTATACTACGCCTGATATAGATCACATATTCCAGTAAGAATATTTCTGGAGAATTGGGTAGCCACAGTGCTTTGCTAGAAGCCAACCATGTCTTGTAAATCGGTAAAAATGTAGTACTAGGTACGTACGTGTTCGGATAGTCCGACGACCAGATTTACTGCCAACATATCAGGGATCTCATGGGACGCTTCCCGAAGATTCACCGATGACGTATGACTCGCACTATATTAATCTGGGATTAATTATAAGAGAGAGAAAATTAATCTGGATTAATTACAGAGATATTTTATCTGGAATAAAATATTATTTAAAGAGAGAGAACGATTAAATTGGAATTAATCGATAAAATAATATATTCGATATATTATACGAATTGGATTTCGACGCGGAATTAAAATTAGATTTTAATTCGGGCGAACGAGTTAATTTAGAATTAATTCGCTAGAGACGTGAATAGTAATTTTGCTAGGCATAATTATTTAATTACGTCGCAACGGAAAATTCGTTAATTCGGAATTAGCGAACCCGAGCCCGGGAGTGTTTGCGGGCCCACTCACATTTGGAATTCAAGTGCGGCCCACAAGTCACATCAAGCGTCAAATCATTAGTCACTTTGATTGATGTGATGTCTAGTCACTTTGAGTGATTGACAACATGTCACTATTGATTGATGGTGGTGGTTGGATGAATTAAAAGCCATTTACCATTTATTTGATTTTTGGTATTTGACTTTTGTTTTAGTTTATTACATTAACAATTCAAACAACCTTACACAACAAATTCTCTCCTCTCACTCTCTTCTCTTTCTCGGCCCAGGCCTCATTTTCTTCCTTCATTTTTCTATCAAAACCGTGAGATGAAGGAGAATCTTAGGGAATTTTATGGCAAAATTCCAAGGTGCTAGCACACATTCGGGGTCTTGCGGAGGTGATAGGGAAACCCACACGTGAGCAAGGAATCACACATAAAGCTTGGAGCTTGGAGCACACTTGGAGGTGGTGACCGAATTTCATGGAGCATAAAAACTGCCCACTGCCGAGAGCACCATGGAGGGGAGAAAAGTTTTTTGTTCCTCGCATCGCATAACCGATCAATGTAAGTATGATTCCGCCATTCTTCATTGTCGTATTCACACATGATTCTTGCTTGAAATCGATCTTGGGACTAACTAGAAACCTAACAATGGTATCTTAAGCCATTTTGAGCATGAAATTTGATTAGGGTAAAATTTGGGTAAATTGGATTTGAGCATGTTTAAGTGAAATTACTTGTTTGAGCATGCTTGTATATGAATGACTTGGAGTTGTTTGTGATCAATTTTGTGAAAATTGAATTGGATTGATTTTCCCCAAATCCATTGGCTTGGCCGAATGGTTGAAGTGCCCTAAGTCATGGTAATTTTATTCATTTGATCATTGGATGACTTGAAACAATTGAGAAATGTTGATTTGTAATTCAATTGGATTGAAAATGAAATCGGACATAAAAAACCCCTTCAATACCGTGAGCTTAAAGCATGAAAATGATTGATTTTTGATTCAAATGTGTTGGACATGTGTTGATGATTATTAGCATAATTAATTGAGTAAATTGGTGTTTTGGGAATATTAATTTGGTTAATTAAGTCCTCAAGGGGTGTGGCTTGGTGGTGTAGGGTCCAGGATCTCACCTTGAGGTTCTGGGTTCGAATCCAGGGGGTGCACTTCTTGTAAGAGCCTGGGACAGCCGGTGGTTTTACCTGCGCCGCGGCCCAGAATGGGTGGTTTGGTGGCGGGGTTTCCATCGTTTCCAAAAAAAAAAAAAAAAAATTGGTTAATTAATTATGGCATACAATTTATTTAATTTAATTATGAAATTTGGAATTTTTTTAATTTAATTAATTGGGCCAAATTTGGAATTGGGCTTGTAAGTTGTAATTGGGCTTAAATGGGCTTGGTTGGGCCAAGTTTGGTTTAGGCTAATTGGTTGGATCCAATTGGGCCCAAAACCATATAAATAAAGTCCAATTATGACTTAATGGACCTTTAATTTTAATTCGGCCTAATGGGCCTAAATTGGTTTCTTGGCAAATAAGGGTGATTCCTTAAATGGGCTTTGGTATTTGGGTTTGACCCATATTGACCAAAAGTCCATGCCTTAAGAAATTAATTAAAAGCCCATTGGACTTTAAATTTAATTAACATTGGATGTTAATCAGGCTTTGAGACCCGTAACGATTAGATTTAGAATCTAAGTCGAAAAGAGACATTAAAAAGTGTAATATTTAATTTGGAATTAAATAAATGAATTATTATAAATACAAATTGAATTGGATTTAATGTTGTAGTTTAATATAATTAAGAATTCGTACTTTGAGTACTTATTCGCAAAATGAGTCGGACTCGCACAAAATCAAATCGTTTTTTGAACATTGGATGTTCATTAATATTCAGATTAATTAATTGGATTAGATTGATTGATAACATGCTTTGTGTGAATACATGGATGCGATGTATGAATAATATATATCAGATGGATATTAGATGGGTGAGGGTAATTTTGGAAATTGTTGTAATAAATTTAGAATTTATTAATTGGACCTGCGTGTCCAGCCTATTACCTCCTTACTCTTTGTATTTCTCTTCTCACCTATTCCCCTCAATGTAAATGAGGTTTCTTTAAAAGTGTTATGTAATCGGGTAGAAGTAATACTTGTGCTAGCGGGAGAGAGGAAATGGAGAGATTTGTTCTAGGAACAATGTTTAAATATCCATCCGCATATCATTATTATATTTATTTATACGTGCCTTATTATGTGTTTAGAATGCATGTTTAAGGGTGTATGATGATGAGACCTTAACAAAGATAATTAATTGGTTGCCAATTACGCGAAAACCCTCAAAACATATATAAGCGTTTTTCCTTCCATTGAGTGATTCTTACTCAAGATCCAAGACTGGCACTGGTTTGTTGGCCAAAGTCAAGACCTTTGTCCGTCGCGGATGTGTTTGAATCATGAAGGCTTTGTTCCATATCGGTGTCTTGTCCAAGTTGTGATTTGTTGGCCAAAGTCAAGATCACTTTTGTCCATCGACATTGATTACGAAGCTTTCCAAGGTCAATGGGTTCCGCTTAACTAGGATCACTAAGTTTGTTGTGCCAAAGCCAAGGCTTAGTTGATTCAGAGGAAAAAGGTAGGGAATATATTGGATATTGGCATATATAAGATATATGTTTCGGACTTGGATGTCCACCTCCTGGATCTAGGAATTAGATGGGATCCAATTGATCTTAGAGATCTACCTAGTTAATTATCATACAATTGTTGGCCAAAGTCAAGATTGTGTGTTATTTAACGGGATCCTAGCCCACTAGGAAACAAGTTTCCCGAGTACTCCACAGAGGGTTAGAGGCTCGCCGAAAAATAGTGGAAGACAAGTATTAAATTTTCAATATTCGTTTAGTTACTTGCCATACGCGCTCATTACAATATTTCGTCAAATAAATTAATATATTAGTTGGACTAATTTTTAATGGTGTTTTAATTAAAAAGTTGGACTGTATTCAAACTACTCAATTATAGTTTATTATATAATGGGATTATAGTAATCAATATATTGAATATTAACTAATCAAATTATAGTTGATTAAATAGTTAGACTATAGTAATCATTATAATCAATAGTACCTGAAATCGTTGATTGGATAGTTGGACTATAGCAATCAAGATAACTGAAAGATTAGTGTTTAAATCATAATCTTGGGTGAAAATTGTTTAAATGGCTTTAATTTTCAAATTGGGAATAAAATTTCAGGATAGTCATAGAAACCGAGAAGTTATTCTATTTGATAGAATGACGTCTCGAGCCTAAGCCCGGAGTTGAGCAAATAGTAGAAGATGATATTTGGAATATTCATGTGATGATAACTTTAGTGCTTAACCTGTTATGCTTGCCGCAAAGACTCCTTAATTTCTTAGTCAGAACTAAGGATTAGATCCTTATAGTATGGTAATGAAATTGAAGGATCTTCATAAATCTATCCTTAGATCTTAGAAGAACAAATTGCAATAGAAAACTCTTGGAGAGTTAATGGCTATACTCAATGAGACAAAGCCAGAGTTTGCAATAAGGCAAGAAGCGCAAGGTGCATCTTACTTCGACATTCCGGAAGGCCAAGGCTTGGCCAAAGGCTTCTGGAGTGTGGAAAAAGGGGCAAAGGCAAAATCATTATAATCTTCTGGGAAGACAAAGGACATATCCCAAGATGTCTGCCTAAACTGTGGCAAACGGGGTCACTGAAGTGTGACTGCCGTATGGACAAGGCAGACATGAAGGAAGTGAAGTGGGACAAGGCTCCGGCTTCAAATATGTTTGTCATAAATACTACTAGGATTAAAATTGGATTTTAGATA